>JAIPRL010001664.1:20764-76360 GCA_025469235.1 Pemphigus obesinymphae
TGACGCTTCTCTCCACTTCGTCCATCCACACTTAATCCTGTGTTTCATATCCTCTTCGAAACCCCCATCTTTCTGTACAACGGACCCTAAATACTTGAACCTCTCCACTTCTCCCACCACATCCCCAATTAACTTTATTTCTAGACTTTCCCTATTCCCTCTGTGTTCCCTTTCACCAAAATCATACTCTATATATTCTGTTATACTCCTACTAATCCTTAGTCCTTTACTTTCCAGAGCTTCCCTCCACTCTTCAAGTTTACCATTCACTTCCTCAGGACTTTCTCCTATCAGTACTTTATCATCTGCAAATAACATGCACCATGGTACCTCCTCCTGTATATCCTTTGTTATCTGATCCATTACCAGGGAAAATAAGTAAGGACTCAAAGTTGAACCCTGATGTACCCCCACTCTGACCCTAAAATCCTCAGTCTCTCCACACAGACTTCTCACTCTTGTACTCGCCATTTCATACATATCTTCAATTATGTTCACATACACCTTTGGTAATCCTCTCTTCATTAATGCCCACTTTAAGATCTCCCTAGGATCCCCATCATAAGCCTTCTCTTGATCAATAAATACCATACACAATTTCTTTTTCCTTTCTCTGTACTTCTCTACAATCTGTCTCACACAAAATATTGGCTCCATTGTTGACCTCCCAGGTATAAATCCAAACTGATTTCTAGTAACAGTTGTCTCACCTCTTACTCTCTTTTATCTATTATCTTTTCCTAAATCACCCGATAATCATATATTTTATATATACTTAAAAAGGTATTTTACAATGTTAATATCGTAAAAAAATAATATAATTTTATAAATTTATTAGAAATGTAAAATAATGCGTTTATAATTACACACAAAAAAAAAAAAAAAGAAATGCAAAATAAATATTATATTTTTGAATTGGTTGATGACTAAATCCGATTTTGTACTTATGTTCAATTTGTACAATTTATCACATATATATAGATTTCATAAAAATAAATGTAAATTTGTATGAAATTTTATCTCTATTATTATATAATTTGTGAATGAATAAATCATTGGGGACGGGAGGTACAGATCAAACATAAAAAAGTATTGATTTGACAAGCGCACAATTGAACAAAAATAAAAATTTCAACCAGACATTTAAAAATACATTTAGCAACCTAAGAATATATTTGAATTCAAATAATTTAGGACTGTTTTGCATTAGATTCTTAATTTCTGGAGAAATTAAATTTTGCATATATTTTTTAAGCATTATTCCGATTTAAAAAATAAAAATACGAGGTAAAAAAATTATATTATGTAAGCACATTAAGTAGGTAAGTATGGTAAACTATTATAAGCTTATTTAAAATATGAATTAGATCGAAAAATTAAATTGAACTATTTCACTTTTTTTTTTTAAATCTTGTCTCATTCAAGTTTAATAAATTAATAAATGCAGTACATCATAAGTTCATAATGAAGTTAATTTTACAAACATTTTCTAATTATTCTGTTAAAATTTTAGATTTTGAATGAAGAGAGGAAGGTTTTGATTTTACAATGATATTTATTAATGAAGGAGATTTGACGTTGACATTCTTTGGTACGATATCGATTGGAAATCGGTTTTAGATGGTACATAGATTTTTCCGATTTTCTCAATAGTTTCCTTTCGAAGAAAATTTCTTTCTATACGGTGAATGACTTACATACCCTATACACATTTATATTACTTATACAGTGTATATGTATGCATATAGGTATGAATACATATATACATGCGTAGGTATACTATACATAACTATAACTAAAGAAAACGTGATGGATGATTAGATGCATAATAGCAGACGAATGCAATTCGACAAGTCAAAAAACAAGACAAAACGACAGTCTGAGAATTACAATCGTTGCTGTTATGATGTTAATTCTGTTGGTTTCACTGTAAAGGTCGATTGATTTTAAGAGGTCCATCAATCATGACGTAACAATATTAGTCTGTTAAATTCATTATTACCAATACGTAATTGATTATAATATATTGTAGCAAAAAAAAAAAAAAAAAAAAAATTAGTATTGTTGGTTTAAACGATTAAACCAAACAAAAATGTAATCTATTGTATTTTTGTTATAGTTACCTACAATTAGGTTACTATAATATTAGATATACTATAAGTATAATAGGTATAATATTGTAATTGAGAACAATCAAGTTTTTGGCCAATCATTTATGGGGTACACGTGGACACCAAATTTTGTATGGCAATCTAGTAAAATTATTCAAATACTGGTTAATTAATATATTATATTCAAGATACATTTCAAAAATAGCTTTTTTCTTGCAAGGAAATTTATTCGATAGATTACACTTTAGAAAACAATTTTTTTTATTTTCACCAAACCAAAAAAAAATTACACTGGAGCTCCGCTTAAAATCGCATTGTATGAAATCTATGTAAAATAACAATCATAAACAATCCTGTCCGAGGACTGAAGAAACTTTTTTTTTTATTGATTTCAACTAAAACAAAATGTACCTATGTATTATTATTATCATTGACTTGACTTAATTTAAATGATTTTATATTTTTATCAAATAAGTAAGGTACCTACCTATATTAAATTAATATATTTGTAAAACATTGTGTGGAAAATGTATTATTTTAATAATGTACTAATATATACTACAATTATAATTTTTAATACAACAATATAGTTGAACTTTTTAAGAAAAATTAACTACTACAATTAAGTTCAAATTCATTGAAAATACGAACTAAATTCAAGAAAAATTAATTCGAACAAAAAATGATTTTTTTTTTTGTTTTCTTCGTGCATTTCGAACTTAGTTCGAACTAGCTCATTCTAAGGTCTGGAGAAAATTGTGGTTCAATTTCATTGTAATTTAAGATAGATATATATATCTTTTCAAATTTTAGTAGATATGTATTGTGCAGGAATTGAAACCAAATTAATGAGAATCGATATTATCGTATAAATATTTGAGCACTGGAACTTATAATTTGAATAATTCGAAAAACCCTTGTTGGCCATTTAATATCATAATTTATTCCTTAGATATTTTTTAGCGGACGTTCAGATCCCATTTAAAAACCGAAACTAAACTCATAAAATATTTTTTTAAATAACATAGACACCCAAACAGGAAATATTGTGAGGTCTCGACCCCCCCCCCCACCACATATTTTATAAGGATAAAACGAAATCGATTGATATACATTTTTTTGTATAGATTGTCTTTCCAAACATTAAGATTCAATTTCGTTTGATAATCGATTAATTTATCCATATTTATGATATGTATGTGTACCTATATAATATGAATGAACTTTCAAACTTTTATATACGTATTATACAATATGTTATTATATGTTTAACGTGTGTAATTATTATTTACACACGGTTAGTTTCATTATGGTTGAAATGCCTCGTTACCAAGCAGATATTTTAATCTAGCATGTAGATTATAATAACATAATTTATAAAATTAATAAATACAAAACGTAGTCGATTAAAAGTGGCCATTTTTATTTATAACAGTGTCTTATATACAGTGTCTTTATATAACCATCGTACCTATTTAGATTATTGATTTTCGCGTGGAAATTAAAAGGACGACATATAATATTATATATTACGTGATGAATTAATATTATTCGTATTTTAGAGTAGATATTTTTTCTAGTATTGTCCGTTGTGAGTTATCGTAAAAATACAAAATCATGATTACTATTTATACATATATATATAATTATAATACTATAAATATTGAGGATTAAAATATTTTATAAAATATAATATAAATAGTACTAATTTCATAATATTTAGATTATCGCGAGTTTGGTTTGAATTTTAATCTATTATGAACATATTTTTTGTTTTTAAAGTGCTATTTGATAGCTATTCGGAAACCAAGACTACCTATACAGACGTAAAGCTGTTTGGTAAAAGTTATTTTAGTAAACGAAACTTGCTAGCCACTCACCAGTATGTACAATTTGTTCGTAGAAATTCAAATGTTTCTATTCTGAGGTACACTATTATGTTATTTAATATGTGTAAAATCATCAAATGGAATTATAACGGTAATGATTTTACAAAAATCATAAAGTGACTATATAATAGCCTTTTTTATTTTCATACCAAAAAAGTCTAATGTAAATTTGTTGCTAAATTTTGCCTAAATAATAATATGTAGATATAGTATTGATATGTAAAGTGGCTAACTCTTACACGATGAAATAAACTAATTTTACAAACTGAGCGTATCGAGGAATTTATTGATTTAAATAATTCTGTTCTTTCTATATTTTTCATGTGTATAGGTACACAAATTTTTGAGTAGAAGGAGTTGAGTAAAAGTTTTCAGTCAAAGAGCTTTCTGGTACAAAATTAGATACTTTAGAGAGGTCGATTTTTGATTTTAGTAGTTTTCTTAGTCGTAAAGGAAAACGACTAAAATGTTTTATATATTGGAAAAATATTATATTTTCAGAAACTTAAAATGTATACGTATGTTAATATGTATAATATTTGCTATGGCACGGTTGTCGGCTATATTGAGTGGTACAAATTTCTATTTTTTTTTTTACCATTTTTCAGTAATTTTATATATTTTGAAATTTCGTTCGTTATTTTTACGTATAATTTAATAATATATACACTTTTTAGAGTTACACATTCATTGTAATTGGGTATTTTATACATATCAATTTTAAATTTTCTCAGTATTTATTTTTTTAAGCACAGGAATAACCATCGAAAATAACATTAAATTATTATAAATCGGAAAAGAACATTATACTTACAGAGTTTCGTTCAGAAACGTTTTATCGAAAGAAATAATTTATCGTTGCTTTCAAATACCACCACTATCTGATGAGCGAAGTACTTCTACTGCCTATTGACCGACTTTTACTCGATATTTAAAATTATTTTTTTATTAAAGGCCTGGTGTTATAATTGAATTAATATCTCTCGTATTTACTTAATCACTTTCAGTTTTTCAAAACTCTATACTTGAAATTTTAGGAACAAATTTTTCTTCATGATTATAATAATAATAATAATCCTACATTTTTTCTCAATATTAGTTTTCAATGTAAAATTATGTTATTATAATCTTCTATAGTAGGTATACTGTTTATTAGTATGATTAGTATTAAATTTTATGGAGACAATTAGTAATAATCAACACGTATGTAGGTAATTATAATTTATAAATGTATTATCATTCATATGATATAATAAACAATTTTATAGAGTGATGAACATAGAGTCATATCGTAACTATTTTTAAGTCGTATTTCGCCCCGTAGATAGAGAAGTTTAGTTTGTTTTAATGCCATGTATATATTTTCTGTATTTACACATTGCTTATAGGCTTTAGAATGTCAATGTATATGAATACCAATTGTTGGATCAACAAAAGTTTACAATTGTTCACAGTACTATGGATATAAAGCCATATTTATTCAATGTATTATATATACCTATAACATGCGTATAAACCTTTCATGATTGTGTTCCATTTTAGTGTGCGATTTAACGTCATATTGGGCACGGGGTGAAACTGTTGTTTGATATATGTAATATATTAGGAAACATTGAGTTCTTTATTTTGGCTAGATGATTAAAAATAAAACTTCAATCAAAGTGAATGAATATACACGCATAGTTTAAAACGGAAACTTTGAATGCACAGAATTTGTGTTTTAAATGTTTAAAACGCATTCAATTTCTCGCCCTTCTTATATTATTCCGCCGACTCAAAACAATTCGTGCACTATGCAAACACCTATTATGCTTATATCTCTCGATCTTTGTATGAAAAGTTTCTAAATTATAGATTTTTTTTAAATACGGTTTTTTTTTTCAAAATAATGATATTTATTAATATTATTAATTAATTAGTGAAAATATATATTGTTAATTTAGTAAAATATGCATATTAATAATATTGATACTGTTTAAACATGTTTTAATAACACTTCATTTAAAATTTAATATCAATTTACAATGCCACAAGATTGACTGTGTGTGTTAAATAATAATAATGGTTTTGCGTGGCTGATGAATTTTAAACGTGTTTGATTTTTTACGAACAATAAAATTTATTGACATTTCGAAAATTGGCATATGGTAATGAATAATAATAAATATAAATAAATACTTTGGGGAAAAAAAAATATTATTATAAACGTTATAAACGGATATTACATAATATTCACTGAACTTGAATTTTAATATTAGGAATATATGTATTAATTATTGTAGCATATAGACCCTCAAATATTGCTAACACGAAAAAATCCAATGGTATGTATAGAATACTTACAACATACTTAATATACTTATCTTCTTCTTCCTTGGTTTCGGCCTTTAAGACCATTACGCTAAATACAGATCTTGCCACATGTTCCTGTCTTCTGCAGCTTCTCTCTATCTGATTTCTGGTCGTATCTTTTTAACGTCCTTCATCACACACTCTTCCCATCTTAACTTTGGTCATTCTAACGATCTTCTTCCCATAAGGTTTTCTTCAATCACTCACTTAACTATAAATCCTCGTTTAGGTCAAGCATAGCCTGTTCACATTAATTTTCACTTAGCGATCCCTTTAACTATATTGGGCTTCTGTAACTGCTTTTGGAGGTCATCGTTATAAAGTTTTCTCCATTATTTAAAGACCAATAGGTTTAACTATCGAAAACTGGACTAAATATTTTTTGGAGAACTTTTCTTTCAATTATCGCTAGCTTCAATTTTTCTGTTTTTCTTAGTGCCCACGTTTCAACCGTATAGGTCAATCGATCTTAGTAATGTTATGTACATCCTTATTTTTAAGTTGTTGGATAAGGTTCTAGATTTAAGAACTTTTTTTAACCCACAATATCCTTTATTTGCTTGTTGTATTCTTAAAAACACCTTTGTCTTAATGTCATTATCCTGAATTATAATAGATTCTAGGTATTTAAATTGTGACATCCTTCTGAAGCTGTGTTCTTCTATTTCAATATATTGTTCTTGTCCACAGTTTCTATTCCTTCGGCTAATTATTAGGTATTCTATTTTATCATCATTAACTGTTAGGCCTAATTTTTCAAAACATTTATGAGTTTATTTCCTAAGCGTTTTATCATAACTATATCCTCTCCAAAGAGAGCGATATCGTCCACATATGCTAAGTGCTCTATTGGCCTATAACCTCTATGACCTAGAGTAACTCCTTCTAAGACGTTCATCTCTCGTATTACTTTCTCCAGCACTAAATTAAATAGCACAGAGAATAATGAATCTTCTTCCCGGAGCCCTGTGTCGTCACAGTCGTCGGTTACTATCTTGACCTTTATCTCCATGTGAATACTGGGGCCATTAAGGTTTAAAATTGTTTTTTGGGAAACTGAATTCTTTGAGTATATTTATAAGGCTTTCTTTGATGATGGAATCATATGCTTTTTTAAAATCTACAAATAATATGTGTACATCCTTATTATATTCTAAGCATTTTTGGATGATTTGCTTTATTATATACATTTGGTCAGTTGTAGGTCTATTGGGTGTAAATCCACCCTAATAGTCACCTAGTATACTCTCTGTTATGGGTCCTACTCTGTTTAGTATACATTATGTTAAGACTTTATATGTTGTATCTAACAATATAATCCCTCTATAATTATTGCATTTCTACAAGTCATTTTTTACGGATAGGACAAACTAATACGGTACCCCACTATACTGGGAGCCTTTCCTCCAACCATATATTTTCTATAATACCATGTATTCTTTTTATTATTCCCTTGTCCAGGTTCTATAGAATTTCTCCCTGATTTCCATCTTTCCCCGGTGTTTAATGGTGTTTTAGTCTATTAAATTACATTATTATTTCTTCTCTGCTTGGGAGTGGGCAGTCAATGTCATAAGGTTCTGTTGGTATCCATATGGTGTTCTTACAGGTAAACAGTTAGCCAAAATATTGTTTCCATTTTTCTAGGACTTTGTCTTATTCCGTAATTAAGGAATCGTCCTCATTTTTTAGAAATTTGTTCATGTTTTTTGTATCCATCTCTAATTGAGTTAGTCTTCTGGTACAGTTTCCGAGTTTTATTAGCTCTGTGGTCAGTCTCGACTTCTAGTATATCTTTCGTGTATTTTCGTTTTTTAAATCTAAATATATTATTTGCTTTTTTTTGATGTTCTTCATATAATTATAAGGAAATTGCTCCTTTTCTCTGTTAGAGGAGTCTAACTCTAACTTTTTTTCTTCTATTGAATGCCTTCTTACAAAAACTATTGAACCATGATTTGTTCATTTTATTTTGTTTGCCTTTTATTGTTTCTGTGACCACTTTTATAGTTTCCTTTATTGTCTTCCATTTACCATGAACTTTATCTTCTTGGTTTATGTCCAAGTTGAACATTGTATCATGCTACTGTTGTTTCAAACTATCACATATATTACTTTTTTAAAATTTATTTACTTCATATTGGTTCAGAAATGTTTTTTTTTATGCTGATTTTTTGAGTTTCACCTTTAGCTTTCTTTTCACCAAGATTTTGACATGTTTTGACATCATGTAAGCAGTTTTTGAATCTTGTATTAATCAGGACATGGTCTATTTGATTGGTATACCTAACATTTCGGGCCTTATAAATCCCTTATAGATATATTTATGTGGGAACATTTTTTCACAATAAGTCCTCCACCAATTGCAAAGTCTATAAGCCTGAGTCCGTTTTCACTAGTTATGTCATTTAGGTTATGATTACCAATTATTGCTCTAAATATGTTCTTCTTCCGTAATTTGGCATTAAAATCTCTTAAGACTATTCTGATTCTAATGTACCTACATATAAATATTATTTATACATAGTATACAAAATACTAATAACTAACAATTAACACCTAGTATACTTCAGTATAGTAAATAATAACTATTCATTTATTATTATTCAGAACGTATTAAAAATAGTACAAAGACGTGTTTTTTAGTAGAAAATACGGTATGTTATTATTTTTGTATCCCATTTGCGGGATATTATTATATAATATATTTATATGTTAGGATATATCAATCATAAGATTGTCGATGACACACACTGTAAATTTGAATAATTGTGTATTGGGTTTCTTTAAAAATTATCTTCTGAACAATTTCAAAATCACTAGATGGAACCTATTCATTTTTTTATACCCAATTTTGTCAGCATAGGTACAAAAAAAAAAAAAAAAAATATATATATATATATATATAATATAATATAATAATCGCTTGTGCATATAATAATAGGAAAATATTGGTAAATTAAAAACAAAAAGTTAAATACAATTTTCTGTTGTTTTGAAATTGTTCTTAATTTCAAATGACCCATATTATTCGAATTGGTAATTCATTGTATTTCTCTACCAATATACATATATATATACGTGGATGAATTTGTCGATAACCACTAGAAGTTCGAATCAATCAAGACTTCGTAGACAGCTGTGATTTAAAATTTATCAGTTATTTATAAAAATTTGATTTATGTAACAGAAAAAAAAATATTAACAATACATAATAATAAATTATTTATAGTGTATATTTTAATACGAGTTTAATAATATGATTTAAAGTTCACAAAAGATAATTTTGGGCGATTCTTAATTTTTTGTTTATTGGGGAGGGTTTAATCATAAATGAATCTAAATTTTTCTGAATTTAATTGTATATAATATTCAAAGATATATTATATTATTTTGACATATATTAAAATATTAAAGTACTATATATAGGTAAACAATTAAAATGTATAAAGGAACCAAATAGTGGAATAACTTATCTTTCTAAATATGAAACTTAGAGATAAAATAACTTTTGGCTGAGCTATATTATATTTCATCTCTATCATGTTATATTTTACTGATATTATGTAGTTAGTACCTTTTAAATTATACAGAAAGTAATTTGTTTTATAGACAATTTAATGATATTTTAATGTTTCAGATGTTTATGAAAATTGTGTAATTGTATACGCCAGAATATGTTATTATTAAAATTATATAAGCAATTTAATTTTCCGTTTCTTATATTTAAAATATATAAAAGGATCGGTGAGAAATAAACTTATAACTTTTTCTTCTTCTTCTTCTTCTTTTTTCTATAATCCTCGCAGTAAAAGTGTTCTATAGATTTTGAGTGCGATTCGTCGAGAATAATCATTTTAAGACTTTAAGTGTAAAAAATGTTTGAAACAAACGAAAAATATCTTTCGCATTGTAAACCTAATGATAAATGGGGCCTTTGTCGGATTTTCCTTTTGATGGTTTTAAACTGCTATTGTCTACTTTGGACAAAATACTTGCATTAGATTTTATTTTTTAATTATTGAATATCTTTTTTTTTTTTAATCTTCCTTTAATCTTTCTGCTTGGTAAACCTTGAATAAATATATTTGGGGGGGGGGGTAGGACATAGTAAAAAATATTCATATACACTCTAAATTATAAAGAAATATCAATAAAAAAAATGTTTTGTCTGGAATAAAAAATATTTTTACGAAAATAACTGGGGAAAATTAGGATTTTCTGTTTAAATTATTATAATGAATATGGAATATAATGGGTAATTTTTTTCAACGGTTTTAAATTAATATATCATTAACATATTATATATAATAATTATAATATAATTTATAAATATTTTCTTACGTTAATTAGAAATAACATAAAATACTTGTGCGTATTAGATATTTTTGAAGTATTTTGGAACTTAAACGATATAAAAATGTTACTAAATATAATAAAAATAATAATAAAAAATGCACTAAATATTCACGTTTTCGAAAAATAAAATATCTGATTAACTTTTAGAGTTTTTGCCTCCTATATTCCCCACAATTACCTGATATTTAATAAGAAAATAATAAATAAACATCGTTTTTTATTTAAATGAAAAAATGTTCAAATAAAAGTTATATACATCTTATTACTTAATAAGATAATTACGAATTTTCGTGTACAATCCATTGCTATTTACTATCATTTAAAATACTCAAATTTAATTAAGGTTCTTTTAAAAATACTTTACATATTACGTTTTGTTATCGGGTATAAATGTAGAAAACTGAATCTTTTAAAAATCAGTTTTTAAGATTCACTTTTAAGTGTAAGCTATGTAAAATGTGTGCACGACATTGAAAAATTATTTATCGAACATAGAAAGAAATCTAAACGATCGATCCATTATTCATACTTACAGGAATATTTTATGTTTCACGTTAAGATTTGCATTTTTAGAACACCTAAGTGCTCTTTAAGACTTTAAAATATACGAATCGACTACAGAATATTTTATGACATTCTACAGCTGTTATATTTTCGGAGAAATTTATATCTTGTTTTTTTCTCATTTTCCTCCCCTGTAGTACGAAGCCCTAAATTGAACATCGATTTTTAAACATTTTTGATATTGAGGTCAGACATTTTTACACGATATTAAAAAAATATTACTATAAAAATATATATATTATTAAAATATAGGTACACCTATATTGCTAAAAATGATTTACAGTAAATACCAAATATAGTAAGTATTTAGTATATTTACTATTTAGTATTTACAGTTAGCTATTCAGTCATTATTATTAAGGTCATATTTACAAATTATAAAAGTGGTACTATGAAATATTTTTTAAAAATTAAAGGGTATTCCGTTCTCCCCTCCACCAAAAACAAGCACTTGTTTTGAGTATAAGTGTCCGCGGGTAGAAACATCAACTCGTAATTTGACATAAATGTTAATGACTACTTACTACTAGGTTTATATTGAAGGTATTTAAATTAGTATGATAATTTTTAGTAAACTTATTTAAAGTAAAGCACAATATACAGTATACACTCTGGAGTTTATCTAATTAAATAATTTTTGGCTTAATAATAAAATAATATTGATCTTATCGGTTGTTTTATGTACACAGTATACATTTTAAAATAACGCTGTGATTACTGATTAAATTATAATGCTTGTATTGTTATTCTGGTTTTGATGTTTACACATTGTATTATATTTATACCATTCGGAAACAGTATTATCGTATAATTTATTTTTTTGTGAATTACCTTTTTTAAACAATTAAAATTTTTTCTTTTAAGGTTTATAAAAATATAAGTTTTAAGGCTGTTATTACAATGTCCATCTAAATTTTATTTAACTGATTGTTAAACTAGCATACAGTTTAGTATAGCCAAAATGTTAGTAGCTAGTTCATAATTATAATTTTCCGTTAAAAAAATTAATTAAGATATACAGGATGCGCAACGATGGATTATCACATGATGAAAAATCCTTCTCATTTTCAAATCTAACTAGTAGCGCTTAGATACAACGGTGGAATATTTTCTACTACTTCACTGTTATTATTAGCACCATTATTACCATCGATAACATACATTTTATTATACCACAGAACAATATTATTCTGAATAAAGAATTCGTAAATACATTTTATAAAAATGCATGTGTACTTATAATTTAATTTAAGAATTTCTATGCGTTTTGATATTTTATACTAAAATGTTTATGCCTGTTAAAAATGTCGAAATATATGGTGAAATGATGTGTTCCTAGTTGTTCGTTGTCTTCTCGAACTCAATTTGATGTTCCATTTTATGCCTAGGTATGAAATTAAGAAATAATTTAAATGTTTTCCCCATTCATTCATTCATTTCTGTGACTTGTTTAATTTTTACCGGTTATTTCTGATCAATAGCGTGCCACATGGGTACTGGTAGTCAGATCTGAAATTGAAAACATTTTGTATTCAATAAAACCTTGATAACAAGCCTTCGTCCCACATCTTGTATATCTTAATTCGTGGATAAAACTAACCATTAATTGAATAATTCCAAAGGGAAACGTTGTACTTTTCGCTTAATCCAATCAGCCGATTTGTAATAATTGATAATACATTGAATTATCAATCAAATTAATGAACAAACGAGACATTTTTGGGCGGCTTAAGATCCGAACTGGATGTTATATTCGATTACTGGCATTCGTAATTGATGTTTGAAACGATTTACGATTTTCCGATTAACGATTCCCGCTACCCGATCAGTAATCGTAAGCGGCTGTAGTGTTAGAATTATGTGTACGAAAATAATTTTTATCAGACAAATAGCTTGTTTGGGTACTGACATGTCACACACAAAGGATCATATTACATGTTTAAATCTAAACCAAAAATGAGAGCACCCATACATTCAAGGTCTTATAGAGCAGCCCACATCGAGAACAAAGGAGGTTCTTAGGCCTGATAAGATTAACCAATTATTTGTTACGTTTATAAATTTCAAGGTTAATTTTAAGCATCAACGAATTGTTCATACTAGATATTTAGTGTATACCAAAACCTACTAATATATAGGAGAACACTTAGCATACCACGACTTTGTAATAATAACATTTTAAAATGTGACTGTTGAATTCTCCTCTACGTTAGTGTATAGCTTAGCCGGACTTAGTAGTAAAGTGACGACCCTTAGTTAAATAATAAAATAAATAAATTATAAAATTGTCCACATTGTTTTGGCACGATCTCAAGATTTTCATGAAATAATGAAAACGTAGGTGAAACATTTTAAAAATGCGTTTAGTAAAAGCGACGGATCAAGTTAAAAATCGTACAGGTCTTAGATACTATAATTTAATGCACTATGTTGCTTATACCAGTAGCAGCTCGTCGGATATGAAGCAAGTGAGGCTCAGCTTCACCTAGTAACTGTTTGCAATATTGCAATAAATATAACCCAGTTTAATTAATAATATAATATTAAATTATTTTATTATATTATATAATTTTCAATCGTCTTTCGAAATTTTTAAAAAAAAATATCACTAATAATTTTTTTTATTAATTATTGATATTAAATATTAAATGATGACCGTGGCGGGCACCTGGCACGGTTCACGGCAGCGGGCGCCCGAGGGGCAAAAATATTCAGCTATGACCCGCGATATAATGACTATAGCGAGTATAGTATAGTATACTATATGATAAAATAGATAGGTATTATCATAGATTTTTGATACGCACAACCCGTTAAAATATTTCCTCACCGCACCTGTGTTGTAGTCAAACCACTTTTGGCCAATGCTATCTCATGTAATCTTGCCTGTATTTACTGGTTAATTATTTAATAGTGCGCACCACATAATTTTAATAAATTATATTTGATATTATTAATTATTATGATTTAAATTATTATAATCTATGTTTAATTGTTTGTTTACTTAATTACCATCAAAATTCAAATCCCAATGACAAAATATTAGACCAATATGAAATGTGGTGAACTACGTTGTAAGCGCCGGGTGAAGAGAGGATGCGCACACGGGGAAAAAATGCGTAAACTGTGATAATACCTAGGTGGTATCTATTTTGGTCATGGTATACTGTATCTATCATGACAAAATAAACAGTTATGACGGCAACTTACATGTTTTGGTTCAACTCGCGCAATCATGGTGGACGCTTTTCTCCGCTTATTATCATCTCAGTATCTACTTGTCTGCACTCGTGTAGATAATAAATACACCGTACTTTCCAATGGAATTTATATTATCTACTGCACTGTTGATAGCAGTTGATAATAATCATTATCACACAAAAAGTGTTCGCCAGTGTACACGAGTGTAGGTATATGGAAAACACTATAACTTAAATTGTGCATACCGAGAAAAGAACATTGATAACTTTTGGAGAAAGCAATATGGCGGTACTTGCGTATCACAAAGTTACCAGCATACCTGTTTATTTTGTCATGTTTAGAACGTAACTAGGTACCTTGACTGTATACTTGACTCATACTTTGACTGTTTGGTTATAATATATAATAATTATTATTGATGTGGTTCAATAGAGTGGCATAATATCTTATTGTATTTTAATGTTTTAGTAATGATAAGTTGATAAAAAAAAAAAAAAAAATGAATGTGCGACTCAAAGGGTTAACACAAGTGGTACAGTAAATCGATTATTATCCACTTACCGGCGGCGATCACTTGGTACACACACGGTACGGTTTGCTTGCCGAATTCATTGCTCGCCCAGCACATGAGCGTGCCGTAGTCCAGTGGCGTGAGTGGCGTGTACGCGGCCGTGCTGCGCGGTCCTTCCTCCGTGTACCGGTCGCGGCTCAGGTCGACCGTCTCCCGCGAGTTGTTGAACCGCCACGTGTACTGCACGTTGTCCGACGGGTTCGCTTCCACTTCGCACACGACTTTGGCCGCTTCGCGCCTGCCCACCCCTTGTACCGTTTCCTGTCCGGGTCGACACACCGGCGCGACTGTGGAATGAAAAAGGAAATAATAAAAACGTGCGTTCAAATTTGCGCAATTTATACTTGAAAAATACCACCGTGACGACGGGCACAATCGACCGAGTCGAACAACCGAATTTCAAGAATTTTTCTTTATCCGGATGTAAAGAAAATAACTATTAACTTAATATTCTATCGAAAATTTGAAGTACTGACTGAAATTTATTCGGCTAAATTGTCGACTAGTATTAATAAATAATCGATTAGTAGTAGTCGTATAATCGACTGGCTGAATAATCGACTATTCCAACTATCGACTACTCCAACTACCGGCTGAATAATCGACTATTAGTGTGTTTCTGTAACCAGAGATCGCGTGTCGAATGATGTACTACTACTCCCACCTACCAGAATGATAATATATTTGCGTAATATTGCCGCCACCGCTTATAACCCGCTGGTTGTCGTTAACCGAATTGTTGTTGTAAATTTACGTAAATTATAAATATTTTTGAATTGCGGTGATTACGCCCGAAAGACTATGGAATAAATAGTATAAAAACCAAAGATATTATTTCATGTTTTTGTTTTTTTGTCGGACTAATGGATAAATATCTAGGTGTGATATCAATATTTCGTTTGTGTTATTTATGGGATAAGACCAGAAATTGTGACGTCAATTTCCGAGCATTTTTAAACGTAGACAAACGAGCGTATGTCTATATATTATTAGTTTCACCGGCAGATGACGTAGTACCTACACGGGCGTAGTTAGAATTGCCGACATACTTAGATATTTAGCCATGGTCGGACTAAACAAATATCGTATGACAATAAAATGTTCGAAGACCATGAGTTTTTTTCATGATATTAGAAACAATATTTATTATCAATTCAATACATTTTTAATCGATTAGTATATTCAGTCGATTGAATATCCAGTCAACTGAAATATTCAGTCAGTCAGTCAGTCGATTATTAGTCGAATAATTAAAGATTGATTAAAAAGTCGAATACACATAGTAAATAGTGGAATGACTAATTTGGAGCAACTATCGAATAATTCGATAGCCGTCAGTAGGTTGTGCCCATCACTACGAGTGAAAATACTGACATTGATTTACGGTATACGCACATTTTTTGTCTCCGTCTAACCAACTGAAAATATAGGAAATTTGCATTAAGCATTCTTATCACAACATCGTCATTTCTAATAGTAGAGTAAATTTACCTGTTACTAAATTTGTATACGAGATTCTTATCTATACCATTGGGTCGTTTTCTTATCGAAATTTTAATTGTAAAGAGAAATATATCTATTTAAAATATTGGAGTTTATTAAAATTTCAAAAAACGACGACGCTACGGTATAGATAATAATCTCGTTTATAAATTTGGTAACGGGTAGATTTACTCTAATATTAGAATTGATGAAGTCGTAGTAAGAATGCCGAACTAATATTTCCTATACTGTCAGTTGGCTAGACAAAGAATGCAAATGCGGATGTAGAATCATCTTAAGGTTGATACGATAAAATCAGTGGGTCAACTTTATTGAATATAGGCCTACTAAAATGTCAAAATTAAATTTAAAAAATGTTCGATCAGTAGGGGGTGGAAATACATTGCTCGTCGGGTGTCAGTTATGGTGGATGTACTTCGCCTGTCGAACAGGATACTTTTGTTGTATGTACTGCATTTGAAAGCAACGATTACATTCAACAAAACGATTTTGGTGTAATTTAGCCCAAACCCTTAATTATCTACGTTTATCAAACCTACTGTGTTATTAATTATTATTCATATACGGACATCTAGGAATAAAATGTGGTTAATAGATATCAAAAATTAACCATCGTTTCGTCCTTTGTGGTTGAACGTTGACTTTTCGCTTGGCAATATTTACCCTTTAAGAACTTTTAACCCGAGAAAACCTTAAAATGAGCGATTGAATTAGGTTATAAAGCAAACGGCGAGAATTTAATGGTCGAGTTCTTTTCGTTTTGCGTGCGTTTCTCTAAATGGAAAATACATTAAAGTTTATTCCGAATAAAACGCATATTTGTATATATATATATATATATACATTTGTATACATACACAGCCCAGAGTAATATAAGTGGTGAGAAAATATAATATAATATTTTGTTTTTTGAAAAATCCTTTTGAATAATATCATTCACCACTAGCTCGTGCAACCGAGGGAATTTCGTTAACGTATCGTTAAAAGAATATATATAATATATTTTCACCGGGCATTTATTTTTTATTTTATGGCGTATTTATATGAGTATACGCACACCGAACGTGTTCACTTATCTCCGACAAAGGATTAAGTTGGCAAAACTGTTTTTTTTAATGTTATTTATGCGCCTATTTCTAAAACCGTCTACGTCATTAGTCATTGTGTCGCAAAGGAACGTCGAGTATAATATAAATAAACAGTGGGCATGAAATAATAATATGTGTTTTGTTCTCACCATTTTTCGAACGATTATATTGCGAGAGATATATTTTTACAGTTTTAAATTTTTTGTAAGATGTAACATAATATTGGTATCAAGTTATATTTTATAATTATACAATACTGTAATGGTAATGTATAATAGTTGTTGTAACTTTGTAAGGAAATAAGTACTTTTGAAGTTGAAAAAATTATTTATCACGGATGTTCTAAAGGTATAAACTTTGCAAAAATCACAATAATTTTCATTACAGGTATATATAAATAAATACCCAGTCTCTACAAAATAATTTGTTTTTATTTAAAAAATACGTATTTCAAAAACAATGTTCTCATCTTCAGTGTTAAACAACTAGTAGTTGTTAAACACTGAAGATGAGATGATTTTACAAAGTTACAAAGTTACAACTAGTAGTTGTTTAACACTGAAGATGAGAACATTGTTTTCGAAATACGTATTTGTTAAATAAAAACAAATTATTTTGTAGAAACTGGGTATTTATTTATATATATAAATAATTCTACAAGTAACTCAACACCAAAATATTTTCATTACAGGTTTAATTACTCATTTTAAACATTACCTTAATATATATTTTAAAAAGAAAAACGGTTTATCAACATTTTGGTTCTAGTATATTTTTTTATATATCTTGTAAATTCGAGACTAATCAATATTTAATCAAAACGGTTATTTCAAGTGGTTTGTTACAGTATGTCAGTTGAGTGGTATACTGTAGTTTTACCCATTTATTTCTCTACATTTTTGAAGGAGGGTCCCGCATTTTCAAATAGATTATTTTGAAGGGGTTTAAGCAAAGCTCATTCCCCGATCTCCGTCTATGATAAGTGACCACCGAAATTCCCTTAGAGCCGAGGAGAGGGGAGTGGACACGATGAAGCTTATTTATACATAATATCCATAATATCGTATGATGGAGCACCGGTCACTCGTGCTGGTCGGGACCCACCGCACGGCCTAAAGTACTGCACAAATATCGTGCATACATACTATATGATACATGTGTGTCATTCTAAGTATGAGCGTAATCCGTTTTGAAAAATGACTTAACCTGATAAAATAGTAGGTTTACATATTATATACAATTCGTAAATAATCGGAAAAAACTGATGAAAATTATTACGAAAACTAATAATAGAACCATAACGTTTTATTAACCACAATAGTGAGAAATAAAAAATTTCAAAATACCAGATATTAGTGTTTAGACAATTTTCGTAGATGTACCCTTTATACTAGTGAATTGATATTTATGGCACAACGAACGGTCCTGACCATAGATAACATATAATACCTATATTTTAAAAATGATAGTAGTAATACGATACATGATGAAAAAATCATCCAGTTTATATTGAACGCACTAAAATTCACTTATGTAGTTTCTGTCAGGTTGAAATTTCTACTTATCCAATTTTATCATAATCTATTAAATTTTAGTATTACAGAGAATAATTTCGGATATTTTGAATATTTTCTTAGAAAATATTTACAATTAGGTAAGTACATAAATAAGATATACATTATACATAGTGTTTCATAAATGACTGTCACTAATCAGTGGATTATACACTATAAAAGGAAGAAATGGGAAAAACAATTTTGGGTTTTTTTTAAATCTTTAATCTGAAGACTATTGTTTTTATTAATTATCTATAATATCGAAAACTAAAAATAACAAATACCATATGATTTGTTGAACATTTAATAAAATATTTAGAGGGAGAAATTAGTATTTATTTAAATAATTAAGAAAATTAATTAGTAATTACAATTATCACCAGTAAATTTATAATGCGATTATTATCTAAATTAATGTTGCAGATAAAAAATTATTCTTACTCATCGGCTATATTTAGTATCAAACGTTGCAATTTTGGTATACATTTTTGCAATAATATTTATTCTATAGTTTATTTTTAGTTTCACATATAATTGAATCAGTAAAATGAAAAGTCTTAAATTATCAAAATAAAAATAGGAAAACCGTTTTCCCATATTTTCATCTTATAGAGTTTAATCCACTGATTAGTGGCAGTCATTAATGAAAGACCCTCAGAAAAATAACTGAATTTTTTCTTAAAGTGAAAATTATATGCTCAGATTACTTTGTAAGTATTAAATTTTAGCCAAACATCGAAATATATTTTAATTTTGGTTTTTAACCTTTACTGTTTTGGCGGTAAAGTGCCCGTGAGACAAAGTATCCGTTGTCCTAACAATGGGGTTAAGATATTAACGATGTTTTTACTCGAAAATCTAGATGTTTACTATAACGGGTGACAATTATTGGCTTTAAGCCAAAATCTCAACAGCAAGCAAAACACGTCTTCACTACGTCTATCGTAATTTGTAACACATAACAAATCCATTCGTCTACCCCATCGGATAACACACATAACATAATATACATAAAAAAAATTTTTAATTTTAAAATTATATTCTATAAAATATATACGAAGATGTACGGTTTGTTTATCACTTTATATTGAAATATAAGTTATGTTTTATTTTAACAATATTACTGTAAAGCTATTACCTATATAGGTACTATATATTAGCTGTATTTATATATTTACCTTTTTTAATTATTCGCTCAAAAGTTTACCGTCTATTGTATTCGTCAACATGCTTGGATTTTTCAAAATATTGGAATACGTGGTCGGAGAACAGGACGATATAGATCATTAACATTTAATAGGGTCATCGATCGAAAAATCATTTAAATCGAATCGGAGATAACGATAATTTATTATTTTTGTATTTTTATTGTACTCACATTTAACGTCTAGCGTAACAGGATTACTCTCGCCATCGCCTTCCTGATTGCTTCCGACACACGTGTAAATGCCAGCGCGGCTTCGGGACACTTTTTGAAGCACCAGACTCTGATTACTGACTATCGTGCCGGCGGCTGGATTGTTGTTCAACAGCTTTCCCTGCGTGAAAAATTTCGAATTCGAATAAGATGTGACAATTAATAACGATAATTGATGATTAATATCGAAATATCGATTAATAATGTGAGTCAACAGTGATGTGACCCCGAGGAGATTATTGGGTTATATAACGCGTCCAATGTGCTTTATGGTACTCCATAGAAAAGGAACACAGTTTGTAGATTTCCGTTAAAATCGATAGTCAAAATAACCGTTGGAGTATCCTTACCATATGAAAATCCTGTAAACTCCGTCAATGTAATTTTTATATTTATTGTTATTCCAGCAAATTAGTTTTGGATGAAATAGACATTTCAAAAATCATAACAGTAAAAAATACTATCGAAAAGTATTTAAAATACTATTTGAATATTTTTCAAAACATCCAAGTATTTAAAATATTACACAAATAATAATTTTAAAAATATGTTTAAATACCATTCAAATATTTTTAAAATGTATTTGAATCATGTTTTTTTAAAGAATATTTTTAAAATATCAACATAAAAAGTTGATGATAAAATGACATACTGATGTTATATATGGTGTTACTTTTTATAAACAATTATTAGTAGTCATTGGTTGTTAAAATCCTTTTTGAAAAATATAACAACTTTAAAATGTAATTTATGAAGAATACAGTTAACATATGAAAAAAAAACTAAAACAATTAAATGGCAAAACTATTTTCAGATAATTTAATTTAGATACTGAGAGTCAATAGCTATGAAACATATTATATTTATAAATTAAAAAAAATTAAATGGATAAACTAGTTAATAAAATGAGTAAAACATGAAAATGAAATAATAATATATTATCACCTAAGTTAGTATACTACGCTTAATATTAAACGATAATATGAATTCGAAATAGTATATTTATTCGTTATATTTTCGTATATACGATTATTATAGTAGGTATGTAAAATATTAAGTAATTTTTTAGATTTACAGATTTACGTACGGCTACACAGGATATATTATGTAAGTTATTGTTGAAAATCGTTTGTTTCTATTCGGATTTATTTGGTCACAAGTCACAATATCGTATAATAAAATACTGTATTACAGTTAAAGAAGTAATAATAATAAATCATCGAATTCAAACAAACGATTCTTTAATCCGTAACATTTTTTTAAAAAAAATATGTATACGAGTAAAGATTTTTGAAATTGAATAAAAATATAGTGCGAATAACTTTGCGTTGAGATTATGCCGTACGATTGTAATATACAACGTGTAATATAATTCGTATTGAAATAAATTTAAAAACAATGCGGCACTGTAAAATATTAGTACATTTCGCTGTAGTTCAAACTTTTAACGTTCTACATAATATTAAACACCACATTACACATTCGAGTACTTTTACAACTCAACTCCGAAAAATGTTGGAAAAAAAAAATATAAAAAACATTCATCATTGTAAAACTAATAGTTTACCATTTACACTTGAAATTTATAATTTCAAAAATACAATGCGAACCATTAGGCGAAAGTTTTTATTTATCGAAATTTCGGAAACATTTAGAATAAATCAAATATTGTTATTGTATATTACTCATGTACGTATAGGTATTATAATATGTAAAACGGCATGATATATTATGATTTATTTATTGTCATAGGTTTCCAAACAGTGCGAAGCATACATTAATCAACCAATTTGCTTACGTTGTGTCTCCACGTCACTCTGTATACCCATGGATTGGACTTTATGTTACACTCGAAGTATACGTCCATGCCATCTTGAACGGCACTACCATTGATATTGCTACCGAGTTCGAGCTCGACAACCGGTACATCTGTGGACAAAAGTAAAATATTTATATGTTTTGTGATTTTAACACCATAATGTTATGAGTATTTAGTGGCGATTTCTCAGACTCGAAAACCGTTATATCGTTCGAAAATGGAAATCGAAAGATGATTGTATCCATATATATACCTAGTATTATTATTCATAATATTATGTCGTTTGAATAGTTTAAATTTATAAAAAATAAATTATTATTTTGAAAAAAACCTCTACTCAATTATGTTTAGTATTATTCATACTTCAACTAAATGTTAGGTGTAACGCCAAAAGTATTACGTAAAAATTAAACATTAACGACGAAATTAAAAGATATATTTAAATACATTATCAGAGATAGAAAGCGAAGACCTAAAAAAAAAACAACCAAAAACGATCTAAGAAATAAAGACATTTATCACTTAAAAGCTGTAAAAAATGACAATAAGAAAATGTAAAGCAGTGTACAAGGCAGGGATTGAAACTTTAAAAGAAATATCAAGTTTTTTCGATTCTGGTTCTTTTTAATTAGGTAATGAAATATGTGTTCCGGTTCTGGTTTTGGTTAAAACGGGTTTTTAAATAGATTCCATAAAATGAATGAAATAGGCATTTTATATTATATTTATATTTTACTTATATTTTTTTGGGTTACAATTAACATGTGTAGACTTATATAGACTATAGTGTATGATTAAGTTAGTATTTCTATCTAGTTTTCTATTTTATTCCAAGTACAAGGGCGCCCATAGTAATATAAATGTAGTTAATAATATTTTTATTAATTATATTAAAAATATAATTATACTATATTATATTATTTATTGTTAATGGGTACATATTATGTAATATCGCATTAAATTCATTTTTTTATTATTTTGAGTAATCTGAAAGTTAGTCACTATCATGATATGTGTCGGATTACTGAAGCTTTATAGTTTATATTTTATATAGGTAATTTTGGAAATCTCATTATTTCATAAGTTACAGAAACTTTTCATCAATAAATAGTTTTATTATAATATAAACTAACAAGGTTAGGTAAATCTGTAATAGTGAAATTCTTTTAACATTTATTAATATTATCCGTCAATACGTTTATTACCACTCACGGACAGAGTACTTTTTAGTCTAACACCACCATTTTGATCTGTTTTTTATTATATAAAACACCAACAAAATATTTTTAAAAGCTAGAGGCGTGTCTAGTGGGAGGGGTTCATGGAGTTTAGCGCCTCTAAAATTTAAATGACTTAATATAATTTAAAAACGAAAAAATGAAAAACAAAAATTAGAAATCTCCCATTTCCAAACTTTTTTAGTCACACCCTTGACAACAGCATTCTAAAACACACTCTCCATGATTGAATAAAGTAAAAAGTTCAAGATTAATTGCTCAAGTGACCAATATTATCAATAATGTGTTTTGTTTACAACGAAAGTACAGGTGATGACAGATTATATAATTCAAATTTTGTTTTTTTTTTTAAATTTTCAAAAATATTCACATATTATGTGTAATACATAACGAACATTTGATTGAATAAGTTATCTGAAAATTATATAAGTATATATATTTATTATAATATTATACAATTTATTAGAATCTAATTATTTATTTTTTAATGACTACGTACTATTATTTTCTAATATGGTTGTAGATACTTAACTATATATTAATATATTATTTCTAATACTTTTTTTTGTGAAAATATTCAAATACGAGAAGATAAGTAGTAAGTTCTTTAAACATTTCTACAAAACTGTTTATAAACCAGGTTTTATTCGTATACTTATATATATATATATATATAATGTCGGTAGGTATATTAACAGTTAATTTGGTAAAGTTTTTTATAAATATAATATGGTTATATAGTGGTTATCTTATTATATAGATAACTAAATTATAATAAATATAATTACAATTTTAGTAGTTTTAACTATATACTATATATATTTATATACCGACAACCTATCGTCATTTTAATTTTAGAAATTTTTTATAGCCGAAAAGTACTATATTTGTTTTATAAATTCAAATTAATATAATATTTATAGTTAAATCAATGTTTTAATAATTTTTTTTAATTTATAATTCTTTTTAACCTTGATAATGTATTATTGGTTTTTTCTTTTATATAGAAAGCTTTTATAAATGTATAACATTTTACAAATAACACTATATAGTTATTTACTATGCAATATTTAATTTTGTTTATTTAATTTGAAAAGGTAAATTTGATGACGTGGGTTTATAGAGAAAAAATGTACATTTGATACAATAAATATTTATATTATTATTTACTTACTACTCGATTTTGAAATATTTAGTTAAAATAAATGAATGTTAAATAATGGATTAATACAAAGTATGTGAATGTTTAGAAAATCGCAATTTCATTAATGTTTTCACGTCTTGTAATAGCCAATAGGACAAAATTATTTATATATATATAATGATAATCCATTGTTAATTTAAAAATAGGCTACAGCGATAATTATACACATTATGTAGAGATTTCCGTATTAAAATAATAGGTATATGATCGAAGAGTACAAGGTATGTTATAAATAGGTATTTGCAGAGTAGATATTATGACGTTATAATCAATATTGAGAACATTTTGATAGATATTTTCGAGAGTTGACAATAGAAACTTTTAGAGTAAGTTTAGTACACAAAATATGCAAAGTTTGTGCATTATATAGAAATAATAATAATAATCGTAAATCACTGAAATTCATTTTAGTCATTCAAATAAGTTAGTAAATTCTCAGAATTTATAATCATCGTATAAATATTATGTTTTAACCGAAGTGCAACTCGTGTTGATAGTGGCTGTTATTATTATATGATGCATATTTTGAACCTGAAAAATAAAAAGTCAAGTATAATTTTCCTTCATTTCTTGAAAATTAGAACAATGTATTAAAAATTACATTTTTTATCATTTAATCGACAATAAATAGTTAAATATTTAGTAGAAATAAAATTTTGTACAAGCATCCTAATGGCATGATGTAAATTGCTCGGAAATAATTGATTGCACGACAATCGATCGAAAAATAAATAGTAGTATTAGAATGAAGAGAAATAGTAAATATTTAAAATAATAACATTTCAGTGAGATATAGATAATTTTTATTTTTTGTTTAAATAAAGAAGGCTTATTATAGCTCACATTGGATTCCGATTTTTGATTGGACTATAAATATGCGGAAAAAATAAATTACAGATTACTAATTAATTGGATATATTTAGACACTTATTGTAGTTTCTATAATTAACAATTTAAAAAATCAAAGTTCGATACTATTTGTGAAAATTATGCTTCTTTTAAATATAAAATGTACCTAAATAATTGAAATTAGATTATTTTACAAAAGGCGTCATCATTTTTTTGTACTAAGAGCGAGTTGGCTCAAACATTCATATAATAAAATTAGTCATCTAAAATAAATTTATTTAAAAAAAAAGAATTGTGCTATCACAATTTTAATAATATTTATATTTCAATTAATCGTTAATTAATTGTAACAGATCATTTGTCGTTTGACCAATTGTTTTTGAACAACTTTCGTGCGATAAATAATTGTTTTAGAGTAATTTTACGTATATGATTATATCCATTATGAACATACATATAGTCTACCCATTTTTAAGCGGTTTTTATAAAGTGAATTTATGTGTGTAGCTTTTAGCCGCTGAAGTGTCGGTTCTAATGATTTTATTGGATTTAATAATTTTGTAAATATATGACGATAAAAATATTTTCTGAAACCTGTAGATTAAAAACCTTGGGGTCTCGTTAAAGTAAAAATTTTTCTGATTTTCCCAATAAAATATATAAAAATATGAAAATTATCATAATAAAATTGAAAAATAATACCCTTAAAACATAAAATACTAAAAAAAACGATAAAAATATAAAATAAAATGTTAAGTATATACCTAACATATACCTAATAATTTAACAGTAGGTATATACAATGGATTTATAATGAAACGGGAATCGTAATATATTTTTGATAAAAATGCACTGAAATCCCAAATTTAATTAATATTAGGTATACATACCTGTAAAAAAGGATGTCGATGAGCTAAAAAAGTGCCTATCAAAAATTTCCCAAAAAAATACATTTATGACCTATAAAAATCTATAAAAACTAGCTTTAATTTTGTTATGCTATTATTAGAGAAATATTTATTAATTTTGAAGTAGGTATGTTATAAGTTGTAATAGGAAAACCGTATTAATATAAATATATTATCATAAATTGATTAAAATAATTGTTGATATTTTTATAAAAGATGTAATAGGTATATCTGATACCCATAAATAATAAAAATATATAAATTAATCTACTGTAATATGAAAAAATAACATTAAAAAATGGAATTTAACGATAAAAATGAAATAGAAAATGTGAAAGTCATCAACGCATTCTTATCACTAATTATAATTAACACGCGTGATAAATACAAACTAAATAGAATTTATATTTCGGGGAAGGTACTCGTATATTATATAAGTTCTATCGCAAGAGATGAACATTCGTAGGGCGCTATGTACGGAATACGGAATTTAATTGAAATGGCACTTAAATCACAAATACATTTTGTTAACCTTATTGTTAATCTGTTCGGCGTTTAATTTCAGAGTATACTTGTTCTTGCGAAACTCCTTAGTGCAACATTCATTCTGTTTTTCGCTCATTGTTAATGTGAAATGCGTCAGTGCATGACAATACGTTATTTTTTAACTCTAAATGTACATTTCCTTTATAATTTTAAACAATATATCGCTGGCTTAATATAAAAAGGTCGTTTTTGAAATTGTCCTAGAGAGCGTTTTTAATGTTTGAATGTTTATAAATATTTTGAAATTTATCCTGTTGAAAAAACGTCGATACCAAATTTCATATAATGTTCCAACCCTTGTGAACTTAGCAACGCAACTTTAGCAGACAACTTTGTGTGACAAATGTGTTAGTAGTATGTTAGATATTGTTAGATGGAATTCAACAATTGTTAGAATAAACTTTAGCCATACGTCCAATTTTAAATTTTGTACTGCTAACTTCACACTAGCAGTGCAAAAGTTTGTTAAAAAATAAATAATAATTTTATATATTAATTATAATTAACCTACTACTTTAAAATTTTCATTGATAAAATCTTTCCATACTAACATAATTAGCAATAGATGAAACATTTTTATTGGAAATACACGAACCAGATTGAACCTATTCATACTCTCTTGTCAAATATAGAACCTATTCACAAAATTCTTAGTATTATTTCGTTCTATCTAATTCAAATTAAGTTTCTGAGTTTTCGCCAGATAAAGTATTGTACTCTTGTGTAACTCTTTGAATAATGTACTTTGGGACTTTTGAATACAAAAATGCGCTTTCATTTTTTAAAGCACTGTATCTAAAAAATGAGTTTTGAAAAAACCTATTCATACTAACCCCACGATATATATATCGGACAACCAAATGTTTTATTGTACAATTTTGATTTGAAATACAATTTTTTCCATAAGGATCTATGGAATATATTGTATATATATATATTTGTACATTTTACATACTTCACGTATATTTTATTTAATATACGAATAATCATGTTCTTATTTATAGACATAAGTACACGCTTAGAGCGAGAGTGTACTTAATATTATTTTGAGCTAAAATAAAAAAAAGATGTTGTAAAATAGATTGAAAAAGATTATTACGATTATGTTCAATGTGAACATAATGCAATTTGAAACTTTATTTTTTGAATCCCTTAAAAAAAAACAAAAAACTAATACATTAAATCTTAAATTGTGCACTTAAAATATAAACATTTAAGACTTATTAGACTAACATTAAAAAAAGAAAAACCGACCATTAGGGATGGAAGCACTTCACTTGTTGGGTAGGATACTTGTGGTGGATATATTGAATTTGAAAGCAATTGTAAATTATTTTTATGTATAATATACAACATGAGTGAATGAGTGTTACTATTATCATTTATATGACATACAAAACTACGACGTCAATATGCATAGTGCTATAGTAAATATTTAGTGTAAATTTCAAGTTTCTGGCTTTTATATTTTCCAATTTATATTCATTTTTGGTATTTTTTGTAGTTATTAATATTATATATCACGACTAGTTTATTTGTCGTTTCTCTTAAATTTATGTAATATTTCAATTATACAATATGTTTTTTCATTACGTTTTTGAAAAATACTTAGAAAATCAAAAAGTAACCTCTATAAATTCCTACTTGAACGAATTTTCTATCAAAAATCTCCATTCCAGAAAACTTTTACTTTACCTCTTCCAGCAGAAAAAGTTTATACATATTTATATATACTTAAAATACATCATTATAAAACCAGTAATGCATTGCTACGCACAGAATATATTTAAATTAAAATATTAAATTATATTAAAAATATAATTTATGTATAGGTGGATACAATGAATTTTTAAAAAACTATTATTTTATCATCTTTATATTTACTTGTTTGTGTGGTACCATTGTGAGATGATTAAAAATTATTAATAAATTACCTATGTACACTATACATTATAAATTGTATGTAAAAGATTTTGAACAAGCAAAAACATCGATGAAAATGTCTAAAAATACACATAAAAAAAGGAAAAAAATATCTAAAAATATTAAATAAAAGTTTCAAAACTCGATATTTTGACACGATTGGAATTTTCTATTAAGAATGTTATGTAAAAAAAAAAAAAAAAAAAATGGACAGTACAAATTATATTATTAAACTTTTACTAAATAAATTATTCATGTAACTATATTATTCATTAGAACTAACAGTTTTCTCTTCAATGGAATTGTATTATTTTATTATCTTCATTTAATTTAAACATCTCGCACGAATTATTATAATAAGTTAAGTAGGTACTCGAAACGTGAACAAATTTGTATACATAAATACGATGTGATAATAATTAAGCGAAATAGCATAAATGGCGTCAGACATTTTCCTCAGATTGAGTCTAAATATAGGGCCCTTATAGTTAGGGCAATTGGGAGGAGAAGGCCCGATTTTTTTTTTTACTATTCAACTGTTTGCTTCAATTTTTCAACTTATATTCTTTAATAAATTCCTGATTTGCTCCGGCCACCTTTATTTAATTATATAGTTTCTATATAGGTGCAATATACTCTTTTTATATAGAAAAAAAATGTATTTATTAAAATGTTTAATTATCACATCAGCAAAATATAAATTTTGATTTACCAAATGTGATCCACTGGCAACCACAGTTTAACTACAAAGACTATAAAATCGTATATATATTTTACTGACATACGTTTAAGTTCATCATTTAATTTTTGTTTTTGTTATTATATAGTCAGAGTAAAATTCGATGAGCAGGCTACATAAGTTGCACCTGTAGAATCACCTATGTGATATAGTGATAATTTATAGTAATTCTGATATTTTTTATTATTACAAATCAATGAATTAAAAACATGTATAAAAAACAATCGATTTAAATTGAATAGATAAAAAAAACTCACGTAAAAAATTATACGAAATCAGTGAAAACATATTTTCCAATATTTAATTAAGAAAACATCCGTTACGGAACAGTGTTAAAAATAGATAACAAAAAATATGAAAATAATGGAAAAAAATTAAAATGGTGGAAGATATTTCTTTAAAAATTATTTCGACTCAGATAACAGATAATGATGATTAGAACTAACTGTATGTACAAAATAGATAGACGAAATTTATCAGTATAAATAAACAGATAATATAGGCCATTCATACAATTAGTAACGCAAGTTAATTCAGACAATTTTTAATTAATGTTTATTTGGTTCTCAGTCTTATTTTTTTTTCAATTTTCATTTCATTATAGTTTATTTATTTATTTATTTATTTACATCACTTATTCAAATCGGTTTTGTAATTTATATATGTACAATATACATACACATTAGAATTGCCGATTTACGATAATTACAATAAATAAATTAATACATGAGTGCTAATTTTATGGTGTATTAAAAATAATTTGCTAAAACAAAATAAATTAAATATATGTATCAAGTACAAAAACAGTATTTAAAACTGCTGTTCACTAATTCATGATGTTCCAGAAAATCTATGAAACGGACGTTTGCAAGCATCACTGAGCAGTAGAAAACGAATTGAAAAACAATAAATGTAATCTAGATAAATCCAATAAAAGATTATATTTTTTTCATATTAGATGATATACTCTTATAATATGGGTTGTTGGGATTTCTTTATCATTTTTGTGCGGCTATCTCTTTTCGCGACAAAATTACATGGTATACATGGTTAAAATATGTCAGGTTATTGCAGATACACATCCACTCTGGCATTTTATCACGTATAGGAAATAAAATGGTAGCATAAGGGGACATATATTTACATAGAGCAGTATCACAGAATATAATTAGTATGGATATGTTTTATATATGAAGATTAGAATATTGTAGTCTTCATGGTTTTATAGGAGTACACCCTTATGCCGCCACTTTATTTATATTTGATAACGATTTTGACTATTTGCAATAATCTGGTATATTTCAACCATGGTATACAGAACATGTTCAAATTTAGGTCCGGTGGGGCACATAGTGTTAATAGGACGCTATACTACACCCATTATAGGGATAATGAAATACGCTCACGCTCTATAACAACTTCTCTTATAGTAATCGGAAAGTCAATAATAACACACAATATGAAAGATGAAAATATTTACTATTCCGTAGCGTGGAGTGTTTTCAGTTAAAATTTATTTTAATTTAATTTTTTTTAATTTTAAAATTTCACAATTTTTAATCACGGACTTTAGACTTTCAAAAATACATATTGAAAACCTACTCCACACTACGTCATAGTAAATATTCTCACCTTTCATATTTCGTATACATTTGGACTCTGCGATTATACAGAGAAAAGTTGTATTTATAGAGCGTAAACATGATTTTTAACAAATATCGTGATAACACAACAATAAAATATGTTACTGACACATGAATAATTTTAAATTACTTTGTAAATATAATTAACTATTTTTAAATTGTTGGATTTTCTATTTTTTTTTAATTTTATAAAAATTGCCTGTTTAAAAGTCCTTAAAAATTGGGAGTGTAGCCACTCTTAAGATGGCTTTCCACTGTCCACTTTCGTATATATGTACATAAAAATCGTTTGCTACATTTGGTTGGTGTTCATGGTATTCCGCAGTATTTAAACGTGTTTACCACGATGTTGGATTTAGATCGAAAACTCCGATCTCGGAGTGAAACACCTAGTATCAAATGTGTAAAGTAGAATATTTTGAAGACGATATTATGGGGGTTTGAAAAATATTAATTATTATAAAAGTGTACATCATTTAAAAAAGTAAAAATATAAGGTTTTAGTACACACAATGTTTAACAATATAAAAAATTGGACCACCGATAACGTCGATTCCAAAATATTGATTTTATTTTTTTTGTAATAGACGTATACCTCTTTAATCATTTTAAAATGCTTTTTTGTTTGTTTTTCGTAATCGCGCTTTTGAACAAATATCATATTATACAATAAAAAAAAAAACAAAAAACAAAAAATCGTGAACAAACTATAAATAGCTTAAAATACGTTTTCGTCTAAACATGATATAGTATTTTGAAAAAAGTATCATCCGGATTAATTCGTATCTAGATATGTCTCAACACTGTTTGGGGACATTATATTATTGTCGGAACGAGCCCGTGTTTTCAATTGGCGACGTATGACGGCCGAACGATGGATATAATCAGGGCCGTGGAGAGAAAATCGGGGACCGGGGGTAGAGACCCACGGGCCCCCCTTTACCCAATATTTTACATACATGTTCGATATTCACAATTAAAAATTAAAACAACATTATTTAATATAATATTTTTATTTATTTGTAAAAGTATAAAATACCTAGTACATTATTGTTATTATTATAAAATGGGCTTTTCGAGCTTTAGTTGAAGCGTATGCTTTAATAAGCTCCTCGAAATTTAATTTTCTGGCCAATTCTGATTCTAAGCACAGGGTGGCTAGTCCTGATACTCTACTTTGTATTGAGCAGAATCGATTGAAGTTTTTTATTCTTCCTAAAATACTGAATAAACGCTCACCGCTGGCAACAGAAACTGGTATGGTGCAGAATATACGTAAAGCGATGCAAACGTTTGGAAAGAGTCTTCCTAATTTTTTCACATTTATGGCATTTGATAACTCGAATAGAGATAGATGATATTCAAAATTTGCTTCATATATATTTTTCAATTGGGTAACTTCATTTGACAATAATTGTTGAGACACGTCAACAGAATATTTTGTTATAAAATTGTCAGCAACAGTTTGAATTTCTTCTACACTCATATCATGGTACTGCCACAAGAATGAAAATGTTTTATTTAAGTTATTAATGGTATTAAACCTGGATTTTATTCCACCAATGATTGAAAAATTGATTTGAAAAAGTAAGTGTAGTAAAAGTGCAAGTCAGCAAGTGAACTTTCAAGGTTCATAACTTCGACATCAATGGTAGCATTCATCTCTTGAAGAATTAGATTTCTCTCATTTATAGCTTGGAGAATTTTGAACCATATGGAAGCCATCAAAATACACTCAAACTTACTCATATATTTCAAAATATATAAAATTTTGTTATTTCGGTTCATATATCCGGGCCCCCATGAAAATCCCGTGCCCGGGGTGAATCACCACTGACCCCCCCCCCTTTCGACGGGCCTATACATGCCCTCATTATATCACTCTTTTTTTATACATCACCCACTGATTTTTTGGTCATCTTCTTCCCCACTTTCCTTCAATATACCCTCAATATTTTTACTAATCTTATTGCCTCTATAGAGGAGAGTCTCTTCCTTAAAATATACTTAATACTCATCACAAACTAAGATTTTATGAATTGGCAACGATGCCACTATTTGTGGTCAGGTCTTAATACGAGTATTCGTGGTGGAGGAATTTTAGAAGCCTATACGCTATCTACAATCTGCTTTAATGAGTGGCCCGTGAAAGATTCAAATATTTAACCGAAAAATATTCGTCCGTGAAAGATTTGGTTAGTTTAGTACTGAAAAAAATATACTAGGAACGCTCCAGCCCACAAAATCCCCCCACTTAGGAAACCTCATTTCAAAACCTGACCGCACCGCGTATTTTTAAAATTTTTTGTTTGGTTATTACAATCACCAGATACATTTTGGACAAAATATTATTGCGTCAAATAAAAATGAAAAATGAAGCATTATAGTAATTATTAAGTTTATTTTATTGAATAATTAATATTTGCTAATTATACATCAACAAATAAAATGATTAATCAACATTTTTAAATATGTTATGTCCTACAAAAAATAAAGATAATATTTTTGTCTCTTAGAAAATTGTAATTTTTGATGTGTATTGTACTTAAAAATACTATAATTAAAATGGGTATTGTTGCCTTCAATTTAAAAATGCCTTTTTGTTTATTTTACATAAATATGTTTTTTTTAAGTTTTTAAAAATCAACTACATAGAATCCATTAAAAGCTGCAGTATGTTATTTACAACTACTATTTTTAACTCTTTAAATTTTTTTGTATTACATGCTATACAATACTTTTAGAATATCAGAATATTTTCAGAGTTCTAAATATATATCTAAATATATAGCTACTATATCTATATCTATATAAATATAAATAAATATATAGGTATATATGTAAGCTATGAGATATGATGCAGTGTAATTAAGGGGGAGGGGGTAAAGGGTGCATTTGCCCCGAGTGGCACGATAAATGGTGCGCAGTATACCAAAGACGCAACTTCAACGGTTTTTATGCGAAAGACTTTTTTTTTTTTTTTGCTTATTTACGTTTTTATGGAATTACTTTTGTTATATAGTTAGAAATAAAGTTGATGACGTTTTTTTTTTTTTTAACCTATTTACGTTTTAAAAGAAACGTCAAATTATATTCCCCCCTCCCCTCATATATTGAACCTTTATGCGTCCCTGAATGTAAGTTTAATTAAAATAGATGAGACACGTTCGAATAAATTACGGTATTATTATTATGTATATATAGGTACTAGGTATAGTAGGTACATATTGCAGTACCTACTTATTTAAGATATTTTACCTTTTGAACATAAGCTTTAGTGTAGAAATTTCCAAATAGCATTATGAATGATATCATGTAAATCACCAACAAATATTGCATCCATATGGGAAACTTGCATCCGGATTTAATTCCATGGATACCAAATAATAGTGCTGTGGTAAATTGTATCTATTTAAAAATTATAAATGTCCATAATTAGGTTATATAATGAATCAATTATTATATTTATAGAGATAAAAAAATGAATAGGTAACATTTATACGAACCAATTGAAGTATAGTCAAGTACTTTTTCCACCATAAATACTTTTCAATTTTTGGGCCAAAAGCGCTCAAAGCATAGTACGAATACATAAGTACGTGTATGAAACTGTTTACCATTGATGGAAAAAACGTAGAACCACTAGGAACCCATTTTACTGCAATCCACCATAATGAAAACATAGTCGAATGATGATATACGTGTAGGAAAGTGAGTTGCTTATCCTTTTTTCGTAGGATGAAGAAAATCGTATCACAAAACTCAAGAAGTTTTGAGAAATAATACCACCAAACAGCTTTCAATAACTACAATTAATAGTATCAAATATAGAATTGTAATAAATATTTTAATTACCTATAAATTATAATAAAATTAAATATTTTAGTTTATTTACTATTATGTAAAATATTAAGTAAAAACCAAAATGTATTTGTGATGTTAATGAATATATGATTGAGCCAGTATTTACTTCCCAATAAACATTTAAACATTTATTAAACCACAAGTTTATACAACATTTAAATGTAATGTTTAACATTAAATTTGATGTGATCGAATGTTGCTAAACCTTTCAGTCAACCTTTTGAATAATTTTTGAAGGTTCATACAACATTGCATGGCAAGGTTCAATGCAACATCAAACCGTTCTCCTGAAGCCCTTCACCCCAAAAAAAAAAAAATTGCAAGCAACCATGAATTTTTATTGTATTCACCCCTCTATATTATTATAATACTACCCTTTCCGGAACGTTTTTTTTTTTTTGCTGAAAATTTTGCAACAAATCTTAATTCTGACGATTGGATTTGAACCTCCAACCATCATTTATATTACTTAACAATTTTTGTACTCTTAACCGACCGAGCTACGTTTTAATACAAACGTAGTTGGAATTGTGGGTAGGTACATATAAATACTCCAGTAATTATGTACGATTATAATTGGCACGGTAGAGGAGCAGAAATATTTTGAATCTCCGCAGAGCATTCAATGGCGGCCAGAACGAGCTCGGACCGGTGGCAAAATATATTGTACAATAAGGTATATAACATACTAAAAGTCACTTTTTTGGATAGTCCAAAATCAAATTTTGGATTGCTCATAACTCAAGGGGAAGTAATCAAGTAAACCTAGTACCTCACGGTTTTGTCTACCCCTCTTTTGTTTAAAGCCCCTGTACATAGGTGCACATTAGGGTGTAGGGGAGGGACATATCCTCATGGAGAATAACTTTATAATGAATTATTGCTAAAACTGGTAGTTTATAACATGAAAATATTATTATTTATTTAGGTATGCCCGTTCTGAAATTTATTTATAGGCACTAAACATTGAAGTATGAACAAAATAATAATTAATTGTTTTTAAAGGTTATATTGTCATATTGAACATAAATTTTTAAACATTTAATATTTATCCAAATATTTAATGAAATGTTATTCTACATCAAATGTAAACATTAATTATTTACATTCATTTAATATTTACTAAACGTTTATTCTTAAAAATTCAACTATTAACGTTACATCAGATATTTGTTGTTAAACATTTAACTATTAACGTTACATAAAATGTTAAAGATTACAAAATGTTTATTGGGTTAGTATATTCCTCAAAAAATATCTAAAGAGGAACTGATGTGGATATAATTTAGTGGACATCAGGCACTTATCAAAAATTAAAAATAGGGAGGAGAGCTAATACATGATCAGCAATCAAAAAACGTCGCAAAATGAATAAATAAATAAACTGTATATTTTATATATAATAGTATATATGTATATTAGTTACATTCCAAAAATATAGATAATAATGTTATACCTATACCTCTAGTCAACAATTTGTACTTGATAATATAAAATAATATATATTACTTTTTTTATTGTAGAAAATATATTTAATTAGTAATAAATAAAATTTTAATATAAAAATTTACTTAGGAAAAAATTGCAGTGATATATAGATAATAAGTATAAATCTATGTGCGTTGTTAAATTAATTTTTAATTTATTGTGAATAAAGAAATAATATCTTTGTGGTTTTAAAATGTACCTAATCCAGTTTGTATAAAAAAATTAATATACAATTTTAAATAAATATCTTCGTCAAAATAATACATTTCTTAATATTTGTATTTATATGCAATATACTATAGTGCAATTTTTATTTTTTTATAATTTGAAACAATTAGCTGAATAATTATTACAGTTTAGTACTTTCGAGTTGAATATATCTCATAGGTGTAAAATTATATAAAGGAAAGATGCAAAAATGTACTCGGAAATTAAAAAAAATAATGTACAAACTAATCAGTATCTAAAATAATATCTTATATGTATAGGTATTGCAAATAAATAATATTTTATTTAAAAAATTAAAATGGTCATAATTTCCCATCATAGTTTGATCAACCAAACATATACGTCACCACTTGGTGTACTTACAACATGATTTTGTTATCTGATCGGTTAAGGAGATAGGCAGTGGCGGCTCTATCATTTAATTTGGGAGGGGTCCAAAATTGAGTTGATGATCTTTTTTTTTTGCTTATTATGTATATTATACAAAAAAATTTACATTTTTTTAGTACTTTGGAGGGGGCATGGCCTCCTGCCCCTAAAGTCGCCACTGGAGAGAGGTACAGATCAAATTCCTGCAAAATTATTACTTTGGTAGATACTATGGTACGCCTGAAGAATTACTTAGCCGAAAAGTATTAAAAATTTTACTTGTATTTTTAAAATTTTTTCAAAAATATATTTAGATATTTGGTTAACTTTAAACTTAGTAACTATATACTAAAAATATTATGATTTAATTGCTATTGACTGGATTAGGATTAGATTTTATTTTTGGAGAAATGTGATTTTAAATATAATTTTAAAATTGTGATTCAATTCCAATAGGTACTATCTCATTTTTTTGAGAAAGTAATAAATCACTTTTATCAAACACTAACTGTTAAATAAAAATCGTAAAATCACGTTTTCAGCTTAAAATGCGTAGGTACCCGGCTTATATATTATATTTTACCTATAGATTACAAACAGGGCTCGTAAGTTAATGCATTTGCATATCAAATATACTAAAACTACAACATGCTAAGTGAGATAGAAATCCGATTCACAAGTGCAGGCATCAGAAAATGAAATTTAGTTTTGCATATAAATGCATATTTGAGCTTTTTTGATTTTATAGTGCATATTCTGTACTTTACTAGGTTAAAAACTTTTTAAAATTAAAATTATTATTATATTTATAAATAAATATAAATATAAATTATTATATTTATAATGATATGCTATTTTATAAAAATGAAAATAAATAAATTACAGCATGGTAATACTAATTTTATTTGTTATATCATCATATTATATTTTTGTATTTTCAAGATAGGTATATAAATATAGATCCCATGTACCGACGACTTGGCTGCAGTCAATTATAAAATTATGTAAACCGATATAGGCGTTAAGCTTCAGATATTTAAACATTTTTTTTCATTGCATATTTAGGTACTTTTGGCTAAAAAATAGGTCTTTTTTTTTACAGCGCATGTTTTAAGTGCATAATTTTAGATTTTTAGTGCATAATATAATTACATATTTCTGAACTTTTTAGTGCATGAACTTACGAGCCCGGGTTATAAGTATTACCTATATTACCTATAGGATATAAGTATAATTCCTTGTATAATGGGTCTAAATGTCTATATTTAATAAATGTATATAAATATTACCCTTAGTTCGTCTTTGTTGTTGATGAATGTCAGTGGTTGACAAACATAACTATAGCGTAAACGACTAGATGCTACCAGTAGCTGCAAAATAAAATATACAATAATATTATACATATTATTTTCCAATTTGTAAACGCGGTAAAATCACTCGACAGTTAACATACTTCGATAGCTATGTATAAATTCAACAAAGTCATGAGAATGTTATATTGTATCAATACAAATGTAAGTTTAAACGGTTTTCTATTTTTCATACACCTTGGACCCAAACCGACGATTGTCAAGTAGATGACCGTGTAGATGATGGTTGGCATTGGAGAATCAACCATCAACCAACCTTTGGTCCTGTGGTCTGTAACAATATGTAGTAGAAAAAACCGTTTATCGATCTGTAATAATTTTACAGTATAATTTAATGTATATCACTATTCACTATTGGTTTTATAATATAATTATACAATCAATGGTATAAACCTACCTATATATTGTTTAACATTTTATACTTTATAGTATTGGACAACGTGTGTATAAATATTATAAGATTACCATATTTTTACCCCTGAAAAATTACCTCGAAAAAATTGAAAATTTATTTTTTGAGAGACGGTAAGTATGTGTAGGATACTGTTAATAGTAATGAATGTATTAAATTTCAAAGCAATTATAAATTATTGCATTTTATAAAACAATTTTTTTTTTGGTGGAGTTCAGTGTAATATACATACATAACTGTAAAAAATGTATATAACATACATTACTGTAATTTTTGTTTATGACTTCAACATGTACATTATTTCAGTAATATAATAGTAACCATGACAATTTTATTTGTTATTTTAAAAAATTTTCGTTATAAAATTCAGTTTTTTTTCGACTAAGAAAACTACTAGAAAAATGAAAAATGACTTACCTATTCTCAAAAACTTCTACTCGACTATTTCACACGAAATTGTTTCCAAAAAAAAAAAAAAAAATTAAATAAACATCATTGTAAAACCAATATTAGATTCAAAATCTAATGCTGGGTTGCATAAACGATCTTTAAACATTTATAGAACCATTAGCTTGTTTAATTATTAAAGAGCCATTATAGTACATGATTAGGTAGTTAAATGATTTTCATACAACCCAGTATAAAACTAGAAATGTATTATAGGTAGGTATATTTCGACGTAATACTAATTAATACAACACTTATATTTTGGATTCTATTTTATTCCGAGTTATCAAAATCATTTTGCCCACTATACAAATTTTAGATTACCTATACTTTTCGTTTCATTTTTTAGGGTCCAAGATCAAATTTATGTTTATCAAATTCAAAGCTAAATTTTCGCGAGAATTTTCTTCAGAGGGTATTTTTTCGGAAATAAGTTTTCAGGAGATTATTTGTTTAGGGGTAGTATTTCATGGTTATTTATTCGGAGGTAAAAATTTCTAAACACCATAAATTACTTACCCGAAACTGATAGAGACCATTCATAAAATTCGTTGATTTTTTCAGTCATTGACATAGTAGACAGATTCATTATATAGTAACAATGTAACGAAACGTAGGAAGAACGTAAATATTGATTTATACCATAAAATATTTTATTCTATATAATATATAATACAGCGGACTTTGAATTTCCACTTGCCTGCTTTGTCCGCTTTTTAATATAAATGTACTATTAACATTTAAAAGAAATATATTATAATATATAAATATTTTATATTAATATTAATATAAGTTAACTCAAGTACGTTGCATATTACAAGTCCATCCAGAATACTTTTCTAAAAAGAACTGTCGAAGGACAACTTAAAGTGGACAATTGATCGTACAATATAAGTATACAATCTTCATATAGTGTCGTTCGACCGCGCGTATATGATCAACTCCCACTCGTTGAATTTTTCACTCATGCTCAAATAAAATTATATATTTAGAGGTAGGGGAGTCCGAGGATAGTTTTATCACGGGGTATAAGTTGTGACACAGGTGTAATTAATATGTAGATTGGTTCTACGGCGTTAGATTCACGGAAAATTGACATATATATATATGTGAGTGTTTTATTATTTATTTAATAAAAAAAAATTAAAACAAATTTAGATTTAGGAATGAATTGGATATTTGTAACACCTATTTATTAGTTGTTTTTATTATTAGCTGTTTTAACAATTCAATTATATAATGACATTTATCTAATTTATTCTTATTTCATACAATATATATTAATATAATATATATTATATTTTATATACCTATGTAATAAGAATGAAATACTACAAACACATAAATAATATAATATTGGTAATAATATAAATATTGTGATTTATGATTAATAAATTGTAATATATTATTTGATACTTACCTAGGTACCTACTTAAAATAATTTATAATTAAAAGAAAACAGGTAAAAGATAATAATTGACATGTAACAATTAGTTTAATATAAAATTAGTGTATGATGTATGTTATAGTGACAACTTGGCCTAAATACTTAAGTAAATTGCAATAAAAAATATTTGTCAAATTTAAATTTATTAAAAGTCTATAGTTTATGTAAATAAACATTCTCTTCCTATTAGTATAAAAATAAAACTAGTGATAACTAGGTACCTATTTCATGAAATATAACTATAAATATAAAAAGTGTTACAACTACATATACATATTATACATATGTATATATAATATATGTCACTCCTACTGTAGCCACAAATTATTTCAGAAATAGATTGTTTGTCTGATAATACCAATTTAGCTAGGATAATAATTATTGCTATATCTGTTTATACATATTAGGTATTCGTATAGTAATCAAAATTCGAAATATAAAAGACATATCATTTAAGATAGTGCCCCAGATATTTATAGACTTATTAAGTTTTAAGTATTTCAAAATATTTTTAATGTCTTGTTTGGATCATAGAGCTTCATATAGGTTTTTCAGAAAATTAAATTTTGTTCTAATATCTTCATAATTTCGACAATATATTAGTATATGTTTGATAGAAAGAGTTTCTCAGTTAGCTATAGTTAGATCGGGTTCGTATCATAAGATGACCGTGCGTTACCTTTGTGTGTCAAATTCTAAGCCTATTGATTATTACGTCCTAACGTCTTGGTAAAAAAAATGATGGCCAAGGATGTGTAGACGATTTTATTTAATTTAGTTTTGTGTATTGGGTTCAGTGACGTGCTCAGAACTTTGAAATAGAGGGGATATTTTCCCAAAAATCGATAAATCACTACATAACAAAAGGTTGTTTGTGTAAATTTGACTATGAATTCATGCAATCCAATAATTGTTCATCATTTGCCGTATTATTTTCTGCGTTCATTAATACACAATTATAATTTATTATACTTAGGAATGTAGTAAAATCAATCTATAATTAAATAATTTTATTATTTAAAATATTATTATATTATAAAAAAAATTAAAACAAAATAATATTATTTTATTTATGTTAGAATCCATGAGAAAAAAAGGTGCACTTCGCTCGTCGGGTATCAGTAGTGGTGGAAGCACTTCGCTTATTATACAGAATACTCTTGGCGAATGTATTACATTACACAAAACGATTCTGAGCGGAGCTTCGGTAGTAATATAGGTACATAAATCTCGATTTAACGAAATCGTTGATTGCTGACCATGGTTAAATCGTCTCCGGGTAGAAGTTGCAAAAACAAAGAAGAACCTTGTGCGGTGAAAAATAGGAAAGATCGCAGAACGCGAATGTGGAGAGGTGCAAGACGACAGTGCAGAATGAAAAAAGCAAAATGCGAGAGGAGCAGCGATCTTTTCAGGCAACCAAATGACGAGGTTCTTAAATTGATTAACATTTGGCTAAAAAAAAGAATATGACACTGCTGGCCGATACGAAGAAGAACGAAATCGCATTTTGGCCGTTTTTACATTATTTTTGGTAGTTTTTCCTATCACGTTTATCAAAAACGCTAAAACAAAAAATGGAAAAATGACCACTTTAAAGTACAAACTAGATAACATTTTCTACAGGAAAATGAGGTTACATGCGAACAGATTAGTTCATGACTTTAGGTGAAAAAATTGTACACAGAAAAAAAAATAAACATCATTGTAAAACCACTAGCTTCCTCGCTCCACTCAAAATCTTAAAAAGCCATGGGCGGATATGACACTCACATCACCCTCCGTGAGGGCGCCCCTGAATAGACTGCCCAACGTTATTGCCACAGGTTAAGAAAGTGTTTCAATATTGCTCCTTTGATGTCATGAAATGAGCAGATTTGGGCTTGGATAGAATCAGAAAACCTAATATATCTCTTTTAGCATAGATATCAGCCATATCATTGCTATGAATTTCTACATCACTAGCAATCCAGATCAACATAGTGGTTTCTTTATTGAATTTAAGAGAAGTGATCAGATTTTGAATTATTCTTGAAAATTTGCCATTCGAATGATGAATATTTTAGATAGGTACTAGTTATTGTACTGAGGGATCAGGGGCGCATTAAGGGGGAAAAAGGGTGCATTTTTCCCAGGCGAAAATGTTTAGGGGGCGTATGCCAGGGACACAGTAATACTAAAGGCACAACTTCAACGGTTTGTATACGAAAGACCTTTTTTTTTTTTGCTTATTAAGAAGCGGCAAATTATATTTGCCCCTCCCCCCTTCATGGAAGTCACTTATTAGTTTGATGAATTTGGTTGTAAGGTTTTGATTGATAATATCAAGGACATAGGATATTTAAAAATCTTCCAGTGTGTAAATTGAACAGAATTCTAGTAATTTGATCATTGTTTTGTTTTCACTGGTGCCCCCACTCCAGTTTCAGTTTTAGATCTGTCAGTGAAGAACATAGGTAGTATATTCATATAGGTCTTCGAGTATGGATTGAAATTTGCTTCTATATATTTTGGCCATGGTTTTGTTTTTTGGTAATGATGAAAGTTCAGTGTAATTGAGATTTAATTACATAGACCAAGGTGGAGTGATAGCTGGTTCACGTTTAAAGACTCCCGAGAAATCTATGGGTATGAAATTCAGTTTTGATACCTTGATAAATGGTGTTGTTGTTCTGCGCTCGTCTAACTTTTAAAATCATTCTATTTTGTACACTTTTTAGATCTAGAGGGATATGTGCATGATATTGAAGATGTTTGGGTTTGGGCTTGAGCGACGCTAGTTTCAAATCGGTGTTATGTATAAATTCTATAATTTTAAAGGTTGTTTCTTAGCATCAATATAAAGGAATGCTCCATATTTTGCCCCTCTCCCCTCCCAAGATGTATATTCTAGTGATTTAAGAACATTCATTCTTATTGTTGATACTTTTCTCATTTTCTGAGTTCCTATAAATGGGTACACAAAGTACTTTTATTATCAAAATTAGTAGGTACCTACAATTTTTATAGTTTTTGTGTAGGAATATTGTTTATTTGCCCCTTTAAATTGTTGTAATTTTTAAGCTAGGAAAATATGATATAACGGGTTTTGAAGCAGAAAATGTGATTGTCTACTTCACCACTGAGTTAGTGCATCGATTGTATCTTGTTTTACTGGTTGATTGCAGGTTTTTTTTCCTGTTAGAGAATATTTAAATTATCTGCAAAAATAGTGGATTTAAAAGGGAAATAAATTGCTTCGCATATGCCATTTAGAGCTATAAGGAAAAGGGTACCTAACTGAAATTTTGAAGCCTTAAGGAATATCGTTATCTTATTTAATAAGGAATGATAAATGATTGTTGATTTTAACTTGAAATGTTTTATCCAAAATAAAATCCTTTATGAAGTTTAGCATGTTATCATTATATATAATGTTTTGTAATTTTTCAAGTATGAGTGGGCGCTAGATTGTGTCATAGGCTTTGCTTTGTCTAAGGCAACCAAAAATTAATTTTTATTTATTATTCATTTGTAAACTAGTTGTTACTAATAAATTAGTAATCTTTTTTTGAATACTCTCGACACATATTCTTTTTAAATATTATTTTTTATAATATATATTAATTTTACTTATATATATATATATTATTATTATTTTTTAAGGGTCGACTGTGATCGAGTGGGCGCACGAGGTCTCCGATTCGACACCCATGTATGTAAAACAAATGGGGTAGCTAACAAGATTTTTCTCGTTGGTGGGGTCTGATGCAAGCTGGTCATACTTACCAAACCCGTCCAATAATTTGGTAGCTAATATATGCTTGTCGTAGCTATCAAGAACCATCTTCGACTCCCCTAATATGTGAAGGTACAAACCTGAGTATATTTTAGAGTTTAGGAAATAAGAGGATGTAAAACTGTTAATTTTAATATACTTATATTGTTATTTTTTATAATATGTATATTTATTTTTAATTACCTGTATTATATTTAAATGACTTTATTTTAGTTAGCTAACAAAAAGAAGAAGCTACTTTCAACTAGAGGTTTTAACTAAAATTTGAATCACAATTTTTTTAGTAAAATGTTATTATACTATGAATTACAATTATCTAAATATGTACCTATATATATATAGGTATATGTTTTTTATTCTCCTTTTCAATATAATTGTTAATAGATATTTTAACTCTAATTTTAATGTAGACACCACATTTATTGTTTTGCGTAGTGTAATTTCGCTACATTTCCAATTAGATAGACGGAGACAACAAATCCGACTAAGCTTTTTAATTAGACCATCGTTAAATTAGTTTTATACCTTATCTACTACAATAAGTAAAACCATTTTTTTTATTTTCAACTACTTTACAAATATTAAACTTTTATTTCGTGTCAGTTGACTATAAAATTTACCGAGTAATATTTTTTATGTCTATCTGTCATAGTGGCATCCTTCCGTTTTTTTTTTTTTAGTCACTTTTGAGCTCACTACTTGTATATTCACATCAACATATAAAGGTAGGTATAGTAGGTACATAATATGATATAGTTATTATCATAACTTTTATTTTATTTTCTGTACTTGACATTTTTTATAAGTTCGGAAATATACAAGACCGACCATTAGTAGAGTTATATACTTATACCTAATATTATATGGTCATCGCCTAGCTTACACGATGTTATTTTACGTAAACTTTAAATACCAATAACATTCCCATATATTGATTTATATATTATCTGCTGATAATATCGAAAAATTTGTATTCATATTTCATTATCAACAAATTTTCTATTTTAACTGATCTATATTCAAAGACTAGACAAATTTTAAGAAACCAGTAATTTTAAACGTCCCGGTCGGGATTTAAAAAAAAAAAGTGTGCTCAAAACAGGTAATAGCGTGCGGCTAAACCAGAACGAATATGGCAGCTCTAATTTAAATACCTACTTTATATAGGTAGATACCTGACGTATAGCTTTACAGTATTACTTACATACAGTACACAAGTACCTATTAAATACAATATTTTTCTAACAACTTCAATACCTACCGCATATCGATAGCATCAGATATAGTTTTATTTATATATATATAAATATACTCAATAGTAACCGATTCTAGGCCATTGTCCATCTTTATTATGGTATTGAATATATTATAAGAATCGTACAAGTTTTATTAAATATTGTACTGTTATTTTTCATTATACTTGCATTGCAATTTCTCGTTAATTTATTTTTATACATCGAACGTGTTAGTTACACTTTTAGAGACGCTGTGACCAATTTATTGTGAGTGATTTATATATAGTTAGGTAGGTACCTACTTCTTGCAGTGATCACGACGCACAAGGCAATTACTCTAGTCGATACACTGACCAATGGATCCCACAAAAGCATGTATAGGTACCTACCAGCTACTATATCTATCTACATTACTACCCATATTATATATTATGTATCTATTATTCAATTGTCACGAGTGTCAATAGATTAGTAATGCATAATAACGGGTGTTTTTAATTATTATATAGTTTAGGATTCATAATGCATCAAATGTAGGATACTAGGATACATATTATTATAATATGTAGGCACTCATAATATCTAGTTGTAGGCATAGGCGTGTCCAGACTTTCTTCGCAAGTCATGCACTCCCCCTTCCCCCCTCCCCCCAAAAGAAAAGGTCAACATTTTTTTTTTTTTTATAATTTTTTTCTCATAACCAAGTAATTAATTGTTTCAAAATTCAAAGTACAAAATTTTGAATATTTAAAAATGAAAAACATTAATGACTCAAGTCTTTCATGAGCCATTGTGCTGTAAAGTTTTGTTTTCACGATGGCCAATTTTGAAAATGCACGTTCGCACGAACTGCAGCTAGTCATAGGAATGGTGGTGAAATGTATTATTCAATTATAAAAATCTACAAAAATTTGTTCTATCATTTGTAATTAGGAAATTAATTCAATTATTAATCGTCTTAGAATTTATAGCTGTTAATTTATCAATGCAATCTAAAATAAGGTGCACTTCGCTCGACGGGTGGAAGCACTTATCGGATAGGATACCTACCTACTTTTGGTGGATGTATTGCATTTGAAAGCAATGATAAGTCATTGAACTCGAAAAAAAACGATTTTGAGTGCAGTCTCAATGTACTAAAACCACTAGCTCCCTCACTACTCTCAAAATCTAAAAGACTTTTTTCCAAACGATATTTTAAGTTTAGTTAAACAATTAAAATAATGCACAACTAACGTTACATCAATTTTTTTTAGGTATTAAAATATAATTTTACCAATTATTTGGACTTAAATACCTCAAAATTGATAATTTTGTTGAAAAAATTTAAATGACTATAAAAAAAATCGTGACTACATTTTTTTGAATTTAATTAGAGTAACGTATATTTAACGTTGTATAAAATGTTCAGGTCTTAAAACCCAAAATTACCCCTTTTAGAACGTATAGGAACCTCAAAATCTAAAATGTCTATAAATAGCCCACAATTGAAAAAAATTTTAATTTACGAGAATATATTGCTAAATTCATTGTAAATTTCAAGATTTTAAAGTTATTATTTTCGAAATTACGCAGAAATGAAAAATTCGATTTGACAAAATTGTATTTTTGCTGTTTTTTCGTCATTTTTGGGTAGTTTTTCCTTACATATTAAAAAAACAAAATTTATAATAGTAGATATAATTTATATTAGTCACAGACATATAAATCTTATCATGAATATATTTGTAATATAGCACAGAACATGGTAATTCAGACAAAATTTAAATTTGCGGCTGATTTTGTAGGTCGTGACTGTGTATGATAGGAATAACACGTAGACACGCCTATGATAGGTAGGTAATGTTAATTTATGAGCTAAATGTATAAGCCTTAATAATATTTATTAACTTAATTACTTACCTTAATTACTATTTATCAATAGTAGCCAAACAAAATTCACAGTTTTATTTTATTAATATACAGATATACATTACGATCAATAATTTATAATAATGTAATATGAACAGTGTGTATATGAGTGTCATTTTGTAAAATGAAAACGATTTGTACAATATTCATAACCAGTGGAACCTCCGGACTATCTTGCGTACCTTGTATTTTTAAATATTTGTACTGCATTATTGTAGTGTTGCAGTGCACTTAATTTTGAGCGAATCGCGGTATCTACAATAATAATTATAATTGATATTCATTATTCTATATCATATAAAATAGAATGTCAGTCATGGGAAACATTATATTCAAGGGTGAGAATAACCAGCAATATATACAGTGGCGATCCTATAAAATATACGGAGGGTGTAAAAAAGTCGATAAGCGAAAAAATGGTCATATTTTCCCACAGTCACACGTGTACAACAGATAATAATAAGTTTAATAATTTCGACATCAACTGATGTTAGCAAAGTTATCCCCCTCCCCTAAACTCGCAAATGACACCTGCTATTAACAAATTCCGAATATTACAAAAACACTATGCTGACTATTAAAAAAAAAGTCGACTAGGTGTCACCTTATGAGGAGTGTTTCCAATGGCGCACAGAAAGAGGTACAGGGGTGTCAGTCGACATAATAGGTGGTGTGTGGTAGACTAATATTATTCCAATATTTTGTCGATAAACTATAAGATAATCTATTATTATGAACGTTATTTAAGTAAAAAAAATTGATTACAAAAATTGTTTGGGTACATCTAATAGGCGGTGGGCATGTTTTAAAGTGTGCTGACACCCCTTGCAGAAAATTATTGTGCGCTACTGAGTGTTCCCTCATTCCCCCATAGAATCACCTCTGCAGGCTATATAGTAAGTAAGTTAAAATTAAGTTTAATAATGTTAAATTATTTTAATTATAAATTATAATATTTTTTAATTAAAAAACTTTAATAACTCATAATCGCTCTATAACATTTTTTAACTGCATGGATTGATCGATGGTTACTTAGTCAATGTGCATCAATAATTTCAGGTATTTTAAATTTTTTCTCATTCATGACTTTTTGAATATCGTGAAATATTTTTTTCTCGTTTTGCAGATTTATGAAATAATATATATACATATATATATAGGTATATCTTTAATATAATTAATTGGAGAATTTGTTTAATAGTAGAATACTTATTACGAGCATACGCCAGTGCTAATGATAGTAAATAAGTTCTACAGTGTATATATGCAGGAATATCATTACTTGCTTTTTTTGATAACCTTTTTCGTACTCCACTTATATTTCCAAAAAAATTTGAAGCACCGTCAAAACCAAAACTAATAATTCATTTTGAATAATTGAATTCTCTTTTTTAAGTTCTCGGTCAATAGTTTACGTTATGGTTTTTGAATCTGTAGCAGATAGTGGAATTATGCATAAAAACAATTCTTTTATTTCCTCACATTCAGTTAATGTAATGTCACTAGTATTTGAAATATTTGTTGACTCATCGGCCATTATTGAGAAACATTTATCTTTCAATATTTTTGTATCACAGGTATCAAGTATACTGTCTATACATGATGCCTATACTACATGATAGTACTTACCTATAACTTATTAAGGATAATTTATTGGTGGTGTAAATATCGTCACTGTGGATCATATAATGGTAAATGGTAATTTATTACAATATATTTTAAAAAATTTGGAAATTTACAAAATATTACTTTACGAATATTATTCCATAGAATTGAAAATGCTATGGGACAATTTGACCGATTATTACGATTTTTTTCTCTCGAATGTCATAGAAGTAATCAAGAAGTATCGTCGAATAATTTAATGGTTAGTCATATTATATTATTCATTTGGTATATTGTATATAGATTAAAAAAGTTTCGTTGTAGTTGTTTTTATACTACACTGATAAACACAGAAACATTTATACATTTTTCGGGTAATCGGATCGAATAAGTGATATAAATAAATACAATTTTAAAAACCAATTTGAATTAGTTAATTTTTTTTTCTACCTCTTCATCTTTTGGTTCTATAATTTAAATTTAAAAATTAGTTTGAAAAAAAAAATAGAAAAATTATGTAACGAATCAAATGAAATAAAATTTATTGAAAAATTAAATTCGAAATATTCGATATACTGTTATCCTCGCACTGTATACTCCGTACACCAATAACAATTATTATTTTTTAATAAAGCGTATACAGTTGAATAATATTAATATAGGCAAATATAAAATATTTTAGCTAATACATAATTAATAAAAAAAAAAAAAAAACTAAATATAAAAGACGAAAGTAAGTGGATTGGGGGCATTGCATTCATCTAAGCAAAAATTGTTATATCTCAAGTTCTACGACTTTGGGTATACATAATAATACTTCAAGAAATGGATAAACACACATGTTGACAACATTATGTCAATGGCTCAGATTTAAAAATTTAAGCTTAAATTATTTTTTGTGTTAAAAAAAAAAGGCAAATGACCGGTATCCTCCTACTCTGGGGTAATATCAATCATGTAAAATTGCATGTAAACAAATAGGCCTAAAGCCATGTTTAATAATACAAATTAAATAATGATTAAAATTATTAGTTTTAATTATACATAAATTTCGATAAGAAATACTGGTTTATTTCTAAAAATATTAAAATCTTTTTTTATTTTATTGATATTCCTATACTATTTCCTAGACTGCTATTACCCCATTCATTTTTACCGGTATTGTTCCTTTCAACTAGTATCGGGAAAATATTTTTAATCCCTAAATCATTACATTATTATATATGTTTGAAATACAGAATTATAATCCTTAATTTTTTTATATGTACCTATATACAGCTATAAAGTATAAATATATTATAAATATTATTATCTTAATTGATATTAAAAGCATACAATTTTTTTAGATAAATTAACCCAAAATAATGCATATTTAAACGTAAAAATGTGTTTTGATAATAACGTTCTGATATGAATTAGCGTTTGTTATCATTCTTTCGTGATATGGTCAGCATAATTTTAGATATCGTAGTTCATGTGATAACAGGATGACCGGGTTACTCATTTACTACGTTTACATGCAGTCGTTAATCCGCATTAATTTAATGCGCATTGATTTAATCCGGGAGTTGGGTGCATATAAACGTGTTGTTAATGCGCATTTATTATTTGATTTGATTCATCAAATCAAATTAACTCTTAAGTTAAGAAATGCACGTAAACGCTTAAATGCGCATTAATGACTCGCAGTGATTAGGTTATCAGTTATTAATTACAAGATATCATAGTTATCTTAATTTTCTGCACATATTGCGTTTTCTATTTGAAATATTTTTATTATTTAGATGCATATAAACTCGAACCCTATAATGCGCATTAACGACTGCATGTAAACGCCATAACTGACCGTTATTCCCTCAGTCATCTCTTGTGACGTATTTACGAGGGGAGGATATGGAGGATGGATCCCCCTTTGCTATTTTTTATAAATCCAATTTTCATTAAAAAAAACGTAATAAATGTTATAATTACAATATCAAAATATCCAATACACAATAGCATAGGTAACAATTTATTATCAGGTATATATACTTACACCATAAAATAAATCCATTTTAATACAACATTTTTGGAGTTTTAATTTTTAATATTTTTTAAATTGAAATTTTTCATTTATAAAGGCACAACATTTTATAATGAAAAATAAGATAAGTTATTTATACGATCTTATAAATAATATTATAATTATTATCAATGCCTTGAGTTTCATGCATTAGGTATAAGTGGTATAACATTTCAATTAATTTGTCACCTAATTATAATATTTTATATTCTAAGCAAAACGGGAATTTTGGTTTTTATGTGAACAACGACTTTTCGACCAGAAGACTTGATCAAGTCGTTACATGTATTGTGTATTTTCCAGTGTGTAATCAGGAAGGTTTATCTTTTACTTTTTAAATAAACAAATAAGAAAAGAGTATAAGACGTACTGGAAAATAATGAAAAAACTGATTATTTTTTTGTAACTACGAAAATAATAGTTCTAGAAACTTTTACTAAATATTTTTACAAAGTATGTAATTAAACTATTATTAATGTTCTGTTCAATATCGTTTTACTAAAAGAAATGATTTATAATTTCTCTCGAATTTTATACATTCATAAGCTACCACCAGTATACTACTATCTGACGAGTGCATTTCTTCTATCCTTAGTCCTTAATGACCGGCTTTTTAAATTTTCAATTTTAACATCAAATGAGTTTCCAGTTACGAAATTATCTAAAATTTTATATCGTTTTCCCTTTAGTCATATTTAAATAAAGAAAGATCCATGTATTTCTCATATTTTTTTTTTAATTTGCTAATATAATGTAAAAATTTAAATAAGTATGTGGTTCTGCAGTTAAAAAATATAAAATTTCGACCAAATTTTTTTTTAAGTAAAATACACACAGTTTAAACGTAATATTCTCATATTGAACTTTGAGCTGATTTAGCCACGTGCAAATATGAATTATTGAAATGCAAATTTCGTTCATATTTTATTTTCTAATCAAATACAATATAATTTGGGGCAGCAATGCAGCATTATTAAAAAAAAATATATACATCCAGTATCCACCTATAAATAAGTAGCATCCTTATAATACTAGTATATATAAATATATTATATAACATTAAATGTTAATAAATTGTATATAGGTAATGTATAATATTAGAAATTGAATAATGCTCCTTAATTTGTATTGAACTAAATATATATAAAATATTTAGTTGTGAAAACATTTTGGTGCCTCAATAAATTTTCAATATCCCTCCCTCAAGAAAATCCTAAATACGCTATTGGTTACTCCTATATTAAAATTGTTTTAAAGTTCAATTATTATTCAACTATACGACAATACCTAACCACTAATACTTCTAAATTTAAATGAATTAATCGTAAACTGTATTTATATAATATATTAAACCTATAATATGTGAAGCAATTTTGTGGATATATTTTTGAACTCGCACTTATCATTGGAATAAATGCGTTTTAATAACCACACTAATAAGTTACACAATATTTTCTTGAATAATTATGAGGAAATACCAGTTGTTTTTGGTTTCTCGGTTTAGTTATTCTTTTTATGTACGTTTATCGAAAAACTCGAAAAATTTAATTTATTTTAAATTTATCATCTTGACCGTATTGACTTTACCTACCGAAAAATTAATTAAAAAATTCTAGTCGAAATACGTAGTTCACAGCAAAATAAAATTAACATAATAATTGTAAAATTAAAACATCTGTATTTTACAATGAAAAATGTTGTTTCGTATGTGTATTATATATATTTTTAAAAATGTGTATAATTCACGTTAACTTAGCTATTGGACGTTGGTATATTATACGTTTATATAATAATATAATGTAAAATTTAACGTTTTAGTTGCTACTATATATTTAACATTAAAAGGTATAAAAATTTTTGAGGTGTTTAAATGAAATTTAAAATGACTTTATTTTAAAGCTAATTTAAAGTGTAATCTCAACCTCGTTTGAATAAATAAATAAGTAAGTAATAATAATAATTAATATTAAGTATAACAGGTGCACCTATGTACAGTATATATTATATAATAATTAGTAGTATATATCTATTATAATTTATAATGTTAGATAGGTACTTTTATTGCTTTATATAATTTTAAAAAATATGTTATTTCTCATTATATGGTTTTTTTGCTTTGGTATTTAAAAAAAAAAAATTAAATTCAATCGAATGTTTTATAAAATCAAACATGGCAAATATAATGAAAAGATCATCAATCCCATTCTAAATTATCTACTAAAATATCTAATCACTTCGAAACTTCGATTACGTGATATATACGAGTATTATCTATATATATGTGTTTGGTAGGTACTTCGATTGTAAATAACAAAATATTCTTACCTCAAAATAATATACCTATGACATTTTTTCTTTTTTTTTTTTTCAGGAGAGGGATAGATAAAACCAACTTGCTATACTATTCTTTGTACCAAAAGCATATATGTCATATTGATAAAAGGTATTAGATTAAATCACGGCTTATAATATATTTTATGGTGTTTTTACCCAACCACATATATCTACGTAAACTGACATTCTTTCAATACAGGTTTAGATAAGATTATATAAAAATAAATATAATTATGTAGATACGCTATCAAAAGAAATAGTCTCGAAGTACATTCAACTATATTTAAGTCTCTTAAATTGAATATGAAAATGAAATATATATATTACGTATAATATATACGTAATATATATTGGTATTAATTAAATTTAAATTCATTTTCAATGTAGGTATCTATCTAGACAGTTTTGAAAAATTAGTGCAAAATTTTTTTTTGGATTTTTGGATAATACATAATATTATAACTTATATTACGGGTATATACGTATTTTAATATTTCAAGACTACCTTTATTATTAATTATAACTTTATCCAGAGATGGCCAGGGGAGAGCCTGTTCCACCGTTATATAATATGTACATATACGTATATTGTTTATTTAATTTTTTTATTATTTTTTCATGTATTTATAAAATTGATAATATTCCTTTTGTATTTCTCATTTATATCGGTTTGAGAATATCATATAGGAAGATGAAACAAAAAATAAATGATAAAGTATATGATATTATATAGTGCGTAAGTAGCTGTTTTTCAATATGTGTTATAAATTATAATGTTATAGGTAGGTACGAGTTGTTAAAAATCATTAAAAAAAAAAAAAAAAAAAAAAACTGTACACGGTTTAGAAAAATGAAAATGTCGAAAAACGTTTATACGTGTACCTATATGGTTTTTGTTACGTATTTTTAAGATGTTGATAAAAACGATAACTCTTATGCGAGTTTTTCATTAAAAATTTGTAGCATTTGATGTCTTCTTAATTAGATGTTATTTCCATCAAATAATTATGGCTAGTATATTATGTAAGTACCTACTATTTACAGACAGTGATAAGTGCCCAGTCACCACACAGTCATATAGTTTAAGAATACTTATTATGAAATTATTCCAAAAAATATTCAATAAGTAGGTATTTATTTAATAAAATGTGGTGCCCGATATTTTAGTTTCGTATTCATATATACGATTTATACCTACTTTAAAAGTACCCTGAACATATCTGGCTATAAAAATTAAAATTAATGAAAGTCGTCGAATTTTCGTAAAATATCCTCCGGCCAACCGTGCGCGTCAAATTAAATTTGTTATTCGAGTAGGAGGTATTAATTGGTTAAACAATAATTATGTATTTATTAGTGCCTATTAGTGATGTTACGAACCCAGATTTTTGAGATCGAACCGAACCCGAACCGAACTTATTAAAATTTTAACGAACCCGAACCGAACCGAACCTCCAATTTTTATTCGAACCCGAACCGAACCGAACTATTCAATTAAAATATCGAACCCGAACCGAACTTCATAAAAAAAAAAAAAAAAACAATACAATAATATAAATTACCATT
>JAIPRL010001665.1:0-76280 GCA_025469235.1 Pemphigus obesinymphae
CCCTCCACTCTTCAAGTCTACCATTCACTTCCTCAGAACTTTCTCCTATCAGTACTATATCATCTGCAAACAACATGCACCATGGTACCTCCCCCTGTATATCCTTTGTTATCTCATCCATTACCAGAGAAAATAAGTAAGGACTCAGCCTATATTCTTTTTACGACTTCTCATACTTTTTGACAAGTTTTATGCCGGCTGTCGACCTGACGCAACCTCAATTAGTCGACTTCTACGACAGTCATGAGGAAACCGTGGAGGTATTCTTAGCCCCCTCCACAGGGGGAGCATTTTCTACTTCATATTGTTTCATAAACAAAACCAATAATACGTTTACGTTATTTAGATAGTTAATTTATATAATTAAAATTGTACTTTAATTTATTATTTATATAATACTACATACTATGTAAAGATTAGTAAAAATCACGATCATAGAAAAGAAAATAACGATCACGATTTTTAAAAATCATATTAACAATGGATTATACTCTTATCACGTCATTATTTATTATATAAGATTCGTTTCTGTTCCGTTCCGACGTAGTATGTTGCGACCTTAAGATCATGCTATACCCGCATTAGCTGTCTTCGTTTAACTAACTGAAATTAAAAGAAATTTACATTCGACATTCTTTATATAGCTTTGTTGTTTTTAATATTAGAGTAAATTTACCTATTACCAAATGTATAGACGAGATCAATATCTTAGACCATAGCACCTTCATATTTCATATCTTCATATTCAATTCAATTTTCAAAATTTTAATTTTGTATAACTATTTTTATATCCAATTATTATACTGCTCATTATACGAAAAATTTCGAAAAACGCCACAAATTTGGTAATATGTAAATTTACTCTAATGTTAGAATTGACGAAGTTGTGAAACGTAGATTTCTTATACCTATTTACAGTTGGTTAAACGGAGACGGAAAATGCGGGCATATATATAACGTCCTCTTGAGATTGAGACAATGGGTGACTATATAGTGGAAGATTTAAAGGGGGCCCGAAAGACCCGACTCCCCGCCTCGGAAGTTATATATTCGTAGGTAGTTGAAATAATAGGAATTAATATTGATTATAATAATTTATAAGTTATTATAATATACGCACGATATGTACCTATACATTGTACAGTACATGATATGGGTATGATGTATATAATATACGATACGAGTGGTGCGACTCGACTTCCGGTGCACGCGTCGCGGTTGTCAGGTGGAGTGGGAGGGGGAAGGGGAGGGGGGTTCCGGAAACCGAGTAGATCGGAAAAACGATAAATCGCGTGGAAAAATCACGGTGACGCGTAGTTATAATATTTTACTCGCGGCTAGCCACGAGTAAACGCCACACGGTATTATATTATGCGAGACAGCGCGTGTACCGTACGGCGTTGAGTACGATGAAATAATATATATGAAACGTAAAAAAGCTCGACGCGCGCACGCGCTCTGCGGCAGCAGGCGAAAGCCTTGTCCGTTTTTTCTTCACGTAATATTATTATAATGGTGCCTATACACATTATTATAACGTACTATATAGAAACATGACGACAATAAAGAATAATACTGTAATGTGTACGACTGTCGTATGTGTATACGTGCAGCCAGTGTACGGTTTCAGCCGTTGATCGAGTTCGTGATCCCGCGGCGAATAATCCCACTCCCGTCAGCGGTGGTGGAAATGTCGCCATCGGGTGAGCTATTGGTTATAGCCCGCGGACCACTCGGTATATCGTTGGTATACGAGCCCGGTCGTATATACGTATTATTATCATTATGTATATACGATACGCATTGTGGAATGGGTGCCCCCGTAGCTACTTGGGTGGCTTTGGGTTACACAACGGCGGGGTAAAAAAAAAAAAAAAAAAAAAAAAAAAAAAAAAAATGAAAATTTTTTCATTTTGTATACATATATATGTGTAGGTATACATTATATATATATATATATATATATCTCATAAACGTTTTCAAAATCATGACCGGGACGAACAGGTGCGTTATGTTATATTTTATATATTTTATTCTCCTTATATATTTCCGTCTCTACGGGTCTCTTATTCGTGTGCCGCAATAACCGTCCGTGTGCAATGTGACCGTTTTGAATGAAAACTAATACCGCAGCGTTCGTATACCCATATAATATACATAATATTATATTAATATAATGCACGCCTATATAGCGCTCGCGAGAAGTGGAAAAAGACGTGATTGAGTGGCATTGTGTGTATAAATACTGCCCCCGACGTCTGCTCCCGGACGTCGAAACCTCGCCAAATAAACGTCCTACGGTTTTAATGATAATAACTACGTGTATATACGCGTTTCTCGACATTCGATATCTATATGGTGTACAGAGGTCAGTGCCAGCCAGCGCAAGGGGGCCCGAGTGTCATCATCATCACCACACTCACAAAAAGGCCCCGCAAATTTTCACATCATTTCTTGAGAAAATTTTGAAAAGTTTACAAAACATCTTTTTTTTTCTTCCCGTTTCCCCATTTTTTGCAATCGATTTACTCTATGGACCGGCTGCGGTTTTCTCGGGAACCCGTAATGCACCACGCCCCCGTAAAATCTCGAACGCCGGGCACTTACGTAGGTACGCCGTTCACACAGTCCGAATGTGATCAGCGATTGCATATTTCGGCGAAACCAACATTCCCAGTCTTACGCGAGTGATTTTTTTTTTTTTTTAGACACTATATTATTGTCTTATATTATAATTTGTACAACGTATATAATATCGTTATAATATATGATTATTATATAAAATTGCCCGTGTACAGATGCTATAGCCAATATCTCAAACCATATTCAAATGTCATATTATACGACGCGTCCCGCTGATTCGATAACGATATAATCGCGATATCGAAACGCTCAGTTAGTTTGTATATTATGTATTGTTATTCCGTTTAAATTGACCTCTATAATATAGGCGACAGTTGTGCAGTTGTAAGGTAAATATATCCGTACCAATAAGTGGGCATTAGGTAACTAAATACTATATAATATATATATATATATATATAGTTACATAAAACCTTCAGGACACGGCTGATAGTGGAATAGTTTGTCCACTGGAACTTCGGTCCTCGGAGTATAGGGCCGAGCGATTATTTAATAAAATCGATCGTAACATACGATTATAGTTTGAATTGAAATTGAAAAAAAAATCTATTATTTCAATAGAAAATAACGACGCTACAATCCGAATCGAATAGTAAATTATTATTATTCTAAATTCCAAAGCAATTACACGTAGGCACTAAAAACTATTGCATCCCAAAAACGATTCTAAGTGGAAATAAATGCATATCACAAATTTACTTGTTATTCTCCCGTTTATAAAACTTTTCCGGTATAAAAGTTAGTTTTGCACCACACCATCAATTTTTAAGGGTTTTTGTAAAGGCTATTTTTAAAAATGAAAACACAACAATTAAAAACGTTGAAGTGTATTCTAAAAGTAATTTGAAAATATTTTCAAAAAAATGTTTACGAAAAACATACAAAAAAGCATTTTAAAATGGTTTTTAGAGGTAAAAACACCTTTTATAAAATATGATTATAATATAAAGGGCAATATTTTTGAAGATGGTCTCATCGATATTTCACTAAACTTTAATAATTATATTTGTCCTAAAAATACCTAGTTGCCATCCTAATCCTAATATTCTTACGGAATATGGTGAACGGCACGAAATAATTGGACCAATAGTCTTCTCGTTGAAAAGAACAATAAAACCAATAGCATGTTTTTTTATGTATGCGCAAGTTAATCATTTTTTATCTTTCTAACTGAACTAGTTTAACATTTTTCTATGAACTATATTATCTGACTTAACTAATTTAACCATTCTCATTGTAATATTTTATTAACTTCACTTATATAGTTAATTTTTGCATAATATTATGTAAACACGTAGTGGGGAACGAAAGATTTTCGATAAGGATGGGCAAAGCTAATGATAAAATTAACTATATAGGCGTATGGCTATAAGATTAAGTAAATTAGTATATTTTATAAAAAGATAAAAATTAATTAATGGAATTATTAGTAAAAATTAAAACCAAAAATCTGATTTAAGTTAACTTAACTTATTTAAAAATTCAGGATCAAAATATTTCTTTGTAACAAAACTTTAATTCCAAGTTAAATAATTGTTTTTTAAACTTAACTATGAATAAATAAAATAATATTAATTATTAACCTACACACTGATTATTAACTAGTTTTTTTCAAAAAGTTTACATTTTACCAAGTTAACTACCTAGTAAAATTAAAAAGTTGAAAATAATTACATATTTCAACCTAGCCAATTAACTACCTACTTATAAATTTCAATAACTAGTTAATCTATTCTAACTAGTAGATTTCATTAGTTTGTTATAAGTACCTATTTAGTATAGGTTTATTATATAATATATGTTTAATGGAATTTAAAATATAATATTTAATAAACTGGTATTTAATATATAAAAAGTATAACGTGGTAATATTGTGTTCAATAATTTAAAATATTAATTTGTGATTTCTCTAATAGATAATAAAATTGTAAACTTTTTTTTAAGTTAATTACAATTCTTGTATTTCAACTTCAGATTTAATGAATATTTAAATAGATTTTTGTTAACAATTAACTTTTTATTAAATACTTTTGTATAAATTCTTTTAAAAAAGTGCTCCAAATCTTTAATGCTATGGATTAATTAAAAAAAAATGTAGAATGATAAAAACAAATGAATAAGAATTGATTTACGATTACCTTTAACATTTATAGGTGTATATATATACTCGTGACTCGTGTATTCAAATATTTTTTAAATAATTTTTAAAGTATTAATTTATTGAAATTATTGTCCAAAAGTATGTAAGAATGCTAATTTAAATTATTTAAAATACTTTTCTCTGAATGTTTATATACATATTAAAAGTGATTTTTACAACACTGCAGTTATACAATCAAAACAGAACTGCTATTAACATTAATATATCTCTCTATAGAGGATTCCAGGAAAAAACACCTATAACAAAAACAAAAAAAAGATGGTTTATTTATTCTGCGAACTATCCAAAATGTGAAAATGAATGATGGAAATTAATAAATAATTCATAATATTATGTTCCATCGTCAATTGTTGCAGGTTATTCAATATTGTCCGAAGGTTGGGCAATTTGCATTTTTGTATATTTTGTCGAGATTTCAAATCGCTCTAAAAATCATTTTCGCACGTAACACTTTTGGCTTTATACCTATTAAAAAATATCGAATAAAATAAATACTTTTTAATGCATTCTACATATTATCAATAGTTACATATATATATACATATATATATTGTATAAAACATCGTTATTTATCACCTTTGAAAGTATGTTTATGCAGATGTTCATTGCCGAGAAATCCCATTCATTGATAATTTTATTGGACCATCGTAAAATCGATCTCACGCTGTACTGATGACTTCGATGAGAACCTCATTTATTTGTGTAGATGATACTTAACTGATTTTAAAGATATAATTCAGCAATTAGTATTCAGCGATACGCAAACTTGTATATTATATAAATAGGTACTGGAGTACTTGCCGATTATTTTTAATAGTACATAATATATTAAACCAGTAAATAATCATTACCGTTTTAACAGATCAAGATGTTTGTCATTATGTATACACTATTTATGCTCCATATATGGAGCACGTTGGCTGATCCATGAATGAATAACATTATTTTTATTTTTCGAAATTAATATGTTTCACGAGTAAAATTATAGCCCATCAAGTATATTAAATTGATTAAAGTTTATATTTATACGCGTGTAGGCTTTAAAACACCTTGTATATTTTTTCTAGATGGTATTACCGTACAGTTAATAATAGGTGCATTAATGAGTAATTAAAAGTAAAAGCTAAATTAATAAAAATAATATATACTCGACCAATTAAGTGTATGCGGATATTAAAGTCATAACGTATTTTCCCTATGTATCTAGCTAATACGAGGCTTTATTGCGGCTAAAAACATACAACAATAAATACATTTTGCTTTGGTAGTATAATTTTGGATTTTTTAAAAAAGATTTTATTGAAAAAGTATTTTAATATTTTCTGTTTTCCATTTGTTTATCAGTAGGTATATTACAATATAGATAAATATTATTTTAGGTTTAATCAGTAAAATCCTTTTTGAGAATTTCGTTTTTGTTAAACTCTACTTTCCTACAAAAAAAAAAGAAAAAAAAATAGTCTCGAAATATTGGATAGAAACTAAAAAGAACCCCTTTTATCTAATCTATCCTATATACAATTAGACAAAACAATATTTACATTTATATACATTTTAAAACGTTAAAAAAATTAATTACTGAACTTCAGTAAAAAATGATACCATCAAAATTTTCTAAAAATCAGATTTACTAGTTTTTAATTTATAAATTAATTAAATTAAAAACTTCAAATTTAAAATTCTTCAACTAAAATTCCGAAATAAAAATAAAAGTAATTAAGTTTAAAATATTTTGATTATAATTTATAACGAAAGTATAGGTAATAATTATTTAAAAAATAAACTAAAATATTCGAAAAAAAACAAAATTTATTGTATTTGATATATAGACTTGCAACACTCTATAAACAATTTAATGTTAATTATATAATCAATAAATTAGATACTTAAGTTAATAAATTACTTAGGTAAGTGTTTAAAATAATTTACAACTAATAAATTCCTATATTTTATAAAACAATTTTAGTTCCAATAACTTTAAAATATTGAAATTGAAACTTATACCTATAGGCTATATTATAATAATTATAAATAAGTTATAATGAAGAATTTTATTTATTAATTATTAAACTAAATAATATATATTTCAGGGCAAAATATTTTATTATAAAAATAAAATGTAAACATAACAATTAATAATTGTTCAAGTTATTATTTGACTACATCAAATATACTTAAATCTTAAGTAGGTATATATAGGTATCCAATTTTAGGTTTCTAAACATAAGTTTAGACTTCTTATATTAAGATTGTGTTTTTCTAACGTCTATCTACTGCTTTTACAATTCGTTGCACTAGATAGTGAATACTAATATCAATATTTACAATTTTTATTATTTGTGTTTGTTATAAATTTCTATACATAATTATATTGGTTTAGAAATCAGAAATTGTGCACGCTCGCTGAGTGGGCTTTCCGAGCTTATTGAGTTTAATACAATAATACAATAAAATTATGAAAAATTTTAAATAGAACTATCATATTACTAAATAAAAAAATCATAACTATTTATAATTATTTATATATTCTGCTTTTAAATTTTACATTAAACATATTTTTTTGTATTATTTTTGTTTTGGAATTTGATTTCTGTTATCGTTTCCGATTTTCAATTATATTTATTTTTGTTACCTATATGATTTTTTATTCTGTTTCCCATTCTTTCATTTTATAATGGTTATAATGTTTATAAATATTTGTCCATTACCGTTTTTTTTCTTTTTGCATTTTTAATGTAATTTAAAAATTTAATTTTAATTAATTTTACTGGTAATTTATTGATCGATAACTATGGTGTTATAAACATATATATTTCATACAAATTATATTGTTTGTCATTTACAATAAATAATACAATATTTATTTGTCTGTCCATTTTATTGGTATTATTATTTATATGTTGTAAGGTTGACAAATTTAAATGAGAATAGGTGTATAATAATAATAATAATAATATTTGATACAAATATAAATACATTATTACTAGGGCCCAGATGTTGATGACTTTTTTTTTGGAACATCTTAAGTGATGATTTCCTAGTTCAACTGTGTTTAAATAACATAAGAATCTAAATAACTTATTTAAATTACACCGTTTAAAAGTAACGGTAAAAAGTTTATAAAAAGCTGAAAAAAAGAAATATAAAATACGTCGTATAAATATAATACATATAACTAATACAATATATGATTTAAGTAATTTAAACAATTTTAAAAGTATTTATTTATGTTTTTAGGTTATAAATTTAATTTCTAAGGGCATTTTTTGTATTTTTTAGGTACCTAATAAAAGCATTTTTTAGGTCGTATATATAACCCTATACCTATATAGTTTTGTTAAGGCATAATTATTCGGGCCCTCATTATTACTATCGGTATTAGCAGTACAGAACACTCCGAATTGTAATGTTTTTTTTTTTTTTTTAACAAACATTTTTATTGCTCTATATTGTTTTAGTAAAAACTTTATATGATTTAATTTCGAGGAGCAATAATATTCATACTTTAATTATTATTATATTTGTATGATAATTATAATTTCTGTAGGTACACATTAAAATTCATTATAATGTTATATGCATCTTGTTGTTTTTATGTATACTACTTAACATAATATTATATTTCATTACTTTACTATTGATTTATTTAAATGTAAAAAAAAACAGTTAACCTTTAATGATGTTTTGACTGAATACATGTTTTAATAATTTATTATAATCAGAACGATGTATGATTCGATTAGATTTGGACTTGTCATTAATGTTGTTGACGACCAACAAAACATATACGATTTCAATAACAGCCGGACATGTTTTCGGTATACTTACACGATAAAATATATATTCACCTTAAGTTTTGACTCCTGAATGATATGTAATGGTCATGGAAACAATATCTGACACATGTCGCAAGCCGGAAGTTTCGGGTGATTATCCATTCTATTGATAGAAAAGCACCTAAAAAAAAATATGCGTATTACAGTTGGGCAGAATAAAGTGTGAAGTACAGACATATATTGTAATATAATATTTTTTAGTATTTTTTTAATATTATCACGTTTCTTGGAATTAGTGACCATTAAATTCGAAAGTATATTAAAAACTATCGTGTGTATAGGAACTATATATAGATATTGGCTAATATGTGAATCCATTTACATTTAAATGATTTATTGTTGTTTGAAGTATTAGAAATTTATTCTCTAATAATTACCGAAATTCGATTTATGATGTTTCGTGTTTTGACGTTTTCTATGGCACAGACGTACAGTGTTGAATATAGCTGGGTAATACAATAAAGCTTAAATGTAGATAACATCACTACGACTACATAATATAATATGATCGATGACATCTCGTCGAAAGACAATTATTTCAAGACGCTCTAACTTCTATATTCCTTGAACCTTATGAAATGGACAATATACTTACATCAGTTATTGTCTTGAATGTATCTAATACCATGCAACATTGCAAAATTGAATTTTGTTTTCGTCTTGGTTGGAATTATTTTTTTTCAGTATATAATATATATATGTGTACCTATATATAAATTAATTATCGTGTTTGATATTTAAAAATGTATAATAAAATTTTAAAGAATTTTAATTTATATAAAATAAATTATAATTATAATAAAGTATTGAGTTTATGTTATCAGAATTGATTTTTAAAACCGATTGTATTATTATTATTATTATCCATAAAATTATTAATTAACTCATCCCAGCATTGGAAATGCAAAATGAAAGTTTACCATGTGAATTGTATGTTAAACAATGATTTTAAATGTTTGATTCCTTTGATCGTTAACTATACTATTATAAGGAAATAGTATTTCTAAAATTAAATGTCAGTTTTCTTAGGAATAAAACATAGAGCAATGTATAATTTACAATGTTATAGTATGACAAACATTGCCAGTAAACTCTGCAGGATACTGTTGTTCCATTGCATATGTATACACATACGCAGATAATAATATAATAGTTAATAATATTTACGTATATAATTTATATATAATCAAAATTATATGAAATTAGTCAAATGTTTAATTCAGTTCAATTGGGTAATACGTATCGAACTCGGTTATATAAAAAAAACTGATTTAGAAAAGAATGCGGAACACATTATTTTCAAAATTAAAAATAACAATTATATATAAGTATTATATAGATACAAAGAAATAATACATATTCTATTCTCTTCCGACGGAATATTTCGATATCTGATTATAACAGAGATATATAGCAGAGCAGTATAAGTGAGCAATCGTGCACGAAATTATAATATTGAAAAATACCAATTTTTGCCTGATTATTATTAACACAGGTACACATATATACATACCATATTATAAGTTTCGTAAAAAATATTTTTAAGAAGTATTATAAATGTGTACTAAAATAAATACAGTACCTATTTAGATTTTCGATTACGTATTCATATAGTTTTCCAAAAATAAATGTATTAAATATTTACTAATTAAGTCATAAAAGTTTTTCGGGCACAATTAGGCTAAAAATTTCGATGGAGAAAAGGGGCTAACATTTTTTAAATAAATATAGATGTACTTATAGAATTTTTTTCATACACATATACCTATAATCACCCTTGGTCTAAAATAGTATAAAAAATATTAGGTAGGTGTCAAGCCCCCCCCCCATCTATTCACCCTCAAGTTTTTGCAAAAACTTTTAGATTCTTGGCGTAGCGATGAATAAACCTATTAGTTTTATCATAATTCTATTAACTAGATGAATTATATAAAGCGAATAAAGCCACTCAGACAAAAAAACAAAATAATTAAATAACAAAATAAAGCATAAAAATTATTAAATAAAATTTTGACAGTAATAGTTATATATATATATAATCGATCTCCACTCAAAATGTTTGTATTATTCAAAAAACAATAGTTATAAACTCAAAATTCTAACATATGTAATATATATGCTTATTTTAGACACATATTGAGATAACGAATTTTATAAAAAGTTGGAAAGTTGTACCGGTACTTTAAAATGTTTGATTCTGAATGAATATGATACAATCGATATAATATCTCATTGACTGCTAGCTAATATGATACTTTTATGAAATAATTTTGCGATTCTTTTGACCTTTTCAATATGCACGTAATAAAAACAAAACTGAAATGTTAGGCAAAAAAAAAAAAAAAAAAACGGTTAATTTCAAAAAAAAGAGACTAAAAATTTTAAATGTTCGTACTATACTATTATACAACCTACCTATACATATTTTTCCCAAAAAACAATTTTTAAATGAATTAAATGAATTGAACATCCAACAAAAGCAGTATCCTATCCGGCGGCGAGCAAATCGCTTCCGTCTCCGTAATTTCATAGCCGATAAGCCCGCGAACACATCCATGTCGGTGCCAAGAAAATAACGTTCGATCTAGAGTTTTCGAGCGGGGCGAGCTGGGATTGCAAAGATACCGTAACCTATATATATATATATTTTTTTTTATTACAACTTCTAGACGATTTCGGAAATTCGGTTTCGAACGAGATTTCGTATTTTGTCCATATTCCGGTAGTAAATTTTAGCTAGTGTCGGTACTTATGAGTTATCAGATTTTATTTTTTTTTTTTTATATACTCGACATAATATCTGTGTCTCTCCACCTCGGATGTAAAAAGTGGATTTATAATGACGAGCTGGCGCGCTTATATAAATCCGGGGCGGCCAACGCGCGCGTATTATATTCGTATCCGTAACGGTTATAATTTTATAATACGAATACTGGAACACATACATACGCCGCGTATAGGTATGTATATATGCATCGTGTAATATACGAGAGCGCACGCGCGTGTATGTGTGCGTGTATAGGTACATTTTTTTATTTTTTCTTCCAACGCTATTTGATCGATCCAGAATAACCGGACCGATAAATTTAATTGCAGAAACGTGCGGTCAATAAATGCACATGCTGCTGTTGCCGCCGTTGCCGCTGCCGTTGCGATCGTATACACGTGTGTGTGTGTGTGTGTACGTACCCGAGTATGTTTGTGTTTACTCGTGTATGTGTCTGAGAGTGTGTATGTGTGCGTCTATACGTATGTGTGGTACGTGTGTGTTTTTGTGTCCGTGTGTAATACGTTTATCTGTGGAACTATTTGTGTGTGTGTGTGTGAAAGAATAACGCAACAATATTATATCCGAGAGAAATATAAACGTATAATATTATGCAGAGCTCGCGCGCGCGGAAGAGCGCATTTACATAACGTTGTCGGCGGCCGAATAGCCGGTCATTAATACGCGCGCGAAATTGTTATTATTATTTGGATCTAGTCCAAATGGACACACGGCTTGTACAATTCGTGAGAATATCTTTTTTTTTTCTTCTTCTTCTTCTTTCTTTTATCTGACATGCGAATCCCGGAGACATACCGTCTGTGATGTTGTTGTTGTTGTTGTTGTTGTTGTTGGTGTTTTTTTTTGCCACCCGAACATCTATAATTATTGTATTATAAACGTAAAATATAACAATACATAATAACAGTGCGGCGAAAAAGTGCTGGATATAGACGCCGTGAGACACTAAGCCCGGGCCCGCCGGGAAGACATCATGAAAAATGTCGATTGACCGAAACCAGGCCCGTAGTTCGTCCATGTCACCGACCGAGCAATTTCCGGATAAGCAATAGCCAATATACACAAATGTGGGACTTTGTAAACTTTGTGGATTATAATATTAAAAAAAAAACACACACACACATATCCCCAACCCCCCCAAATTTCGTAATCAAAAAAAAAATTAATTTGTAGAAAACCGGTTCAAAAGTAATTAAGTAATTGGACGAAATAGCAAGGGCGCTGGGGAAATTGGTCCAAATATAAGATTGAATGGTACGTTAACCATATACATTTCCTCAGCGTTCCAAACTTTTTATCCGAGTACACATTGTATTCATTTTTATGCGGTTTCTAGTGGTTAATAGAGAAAAATTTTCATTTGTAGGAAACCGGTTCAAAAGTAATTGGACGAAATTGGTGGGGGGGGGGAGGATAAGGAAATGGATCGATATTAACTACTACAATACAATACAATCGACAATGAATCGAAAAAGAGTAAAAAAAATTGAAGTTTCCATTTTCACCCATAACCCCAGCTTCCTAGCCAAATGTACGTTAAAATTAAGTATGAGAATTTAAATAAGTTAGGAAATACTTCGATGGCGTTAGTTTCTATGGTTTCTATATGAAAATGTGATTTACATAAAATAATCGATTATAGGATAACAAGATAAATATATAGTATAATCTTCCTGCCTAGTAACTGTGAAAATAAATCGTGTGAATATTTTTGAATTTTAAAAATTTTGATAATGCAATTTTTTACTTTTTCATTTATTTTAAATTTTGATCGCATACCTATTGGACTTATAATAACCTATCTTATATGAGATTCTGATCAGAGGAGGAAGCTATTGGTATTACAAATATATATTTTAGGTATGTATACGTAAGTTTAGATAAATACAAGTTTAATACACATTATGTTTGTTCGTCGGGCTGTCCGTAGTTACAAGTACATAATTAGAAGTTTGTTGAACTCTTTATAAAGGAGATAGATATTATTTATTTTATAATATTATTATTACATAGTTACGATAAACATTGTTATTTTATTACTAAAGAGATAAATATTATTCGTTTTGTTTTTTATAATTTTAGTATATATTGTTTAAAATACGTTTAAAATCTGGGAATTTAACACGCTCGCAAAATGGACTTTTCTAACTTGTTTATTTTTATTTTTGTACCTAGGTATATATATATACATTTTTTCTGGTGCAATAATTCGTATAGGATTTTTGGAGTAAGCAAGTTTATAATGGCAAAATCTTGTAAATTGTCCATCATCTGTATGTGATGACTTTTTTTGCATGTATACATTTTCGAGGGGTAGATCGAAAAATCGATTGATAAATACCTAATGTAAAACAGATCTTGAGTTATTAGAATTGATAAAATGGAATGAAAGTGTGTAAGATTGAAAAGAATGAACAGTATTGGTGGAATGGTTAGGAGTTATGAGGTAATAAAAAAGAAGAGAAAAAAAATGAATATACATTTTTTGGAATAATAGAAGTTTAGTAGGAATTTTCGAGTAAAAATCTTTGTGATATAAAATCCAACCCGAGAAATAATACTTATAATTTTTGTACACTATTATATTACTATAATATCTTGTTAGTCAATATATTTTGTACTATAATATCTACCCTATAAGTTATGTCAGTGGAACTTGGATGTAACTTGGGAGAAGATGATTGTAGTAAATCAATTTAAAAAATATTTTTCATAAAAATACAATGGTGGAAATGGAGTTTTAACATACATTTTTTACATTTCAAATCATTTTCATTTTATTATCAGTGATAGCAATTACAAACTTATTAAATTTCAAATATTCAAATGTTTACCCAATACCCAATATATATATATATATATATATATATATATATATTGTTGTACTATTTACGTTGGTCATTAATCATAGGTAGTTAAATCAAAATTGTATCTGAGCTTATTATTTAATGGAGAAAATCGATACCAATACTCCAATAGATAAAACCCATTTCAGTGATATCTAGTAGTACCTTTAGTATATGAATATGGCATATTTATATCATTACTCATATTTTTATATATTTAACTGTTTATACACATATATACGTTTAGATTAGAAATGGAAATAAAATTGCATGTCTATATAGGAGATATATAAGGGACTAAAAACTAAAACTACAGATAATTATCTCGTATTTTGAAAATGTATTCACATCAAACCACAACAGTGATTGGACTAAAATTAATATTATATATTATATTTATATTTTACAAATATGAAAATAAAAATAACAAATAAAATGTATACCAAATGCCGAATTTTCGCCTCTCAAATATCTGAACATGGTCATTTACCCTCCATATAGTTATAGCACTTCCTTAATGCTACAGATATAAAATCGCATTAAACTGGTAAATAGCCTTATATACTTAATACCTACTTATTTTTGATAATTTAAAAATAAATATCGTTCTCGGTTAAGTCAGGCATTTTATTTTTTTCCCAAGCAAGATTAACAGAATTAAAAATTGTAATGCTGCGCAGTTACATACCTACCTTTCTTAATAATAATGTTCCTGCGGACTTGTCTACATGGCATAGGTGGGATTTGATTTGTTATGTGAATCGCCGCTTATCATAAACACTACTCACCATTCACCAGCCCATCCTTTAACTACTTACATAAATGTTTTACGCCCAAACACATTACCACAACTAGTTCTGTAATTTGAACTTCAACTATTTTAATAGATCTTTATCATTGTATCTTTTTAAGTAAACATTAAAATAATTTGACATTATTTTTATTTTATTTTATTAATTGGTGAATCATGAATGGTCTTATTCCAAAAGTAAAACAATAAATTTACACCAAGTAATTTATTATAGAACGTATACATTTTATTTTTTACTGTGTAGTACACTGAAACTTGGGAAATTTCTTATAGTAACATAAAAATACATAGAGTAATTTCAATGATAATTCCTCATTTCTGTATATATATAATATAAAATTAAAAAATAGCATGCACGTCTTTAATTACATAATAGTTCTTACTATAATTTATACACATAGTACATAATATACATTTGGTCAATAATAACAACAAACTATTTCTAATAATTGTTCTTTGTTTATCAACAACGTAAAGAATAATATTCTTTACGAAATATAGTATAAACACTTTAATTGCAACTGCAAGATCATATTCTATTGATTTCAATCACACTTTTATTTTGATAATATTCTCGGCTTATCATCTATTCACAATATAATCTGCAACCATAAATTTAAATTTAACTTTGCGCATAAATAATTATTTTATAAGACAAATAATTTGTTAATTATTTTAAAACAGCATAAATTTATACAGGTATGTATAATATTGTATATATTTTCTAATCATCCACAAATTCTATTAACATCGTTTGAAGTTATAAATAACTTAAAAAATACTCGTAAAAATGACGAACTAGAAAAGTTGTAGTTAGTTAATAAATCTATCATTCATTATATTTACAATATTTTATCACAATGATATAAATATTACATGTATATAAATATATGTAATATATATATAATATATATATTACATATATCACAGGCAGATAGCCAGAGCACATTTCATGAGGGTGCCACCTTGTTTTGGTCCTTTTCAGTCGTTAAGCAAAGAATATCCGATCACTAGGGCATAGAAGCATTTTCTTGTAGAGTAGGATACTAGTGGATATTATCTTGAATTTATTTTAACAAAAAAAGTATAAAATATTTTTGAAAAATGTATAACGTAATATACGCAGCTATTATAATAGTAAAAAACATACTCTGTGAAAATTAAAAATAGTCAACTTTTTTCGAAAATAAGAGGAAATAACTCATTGTTTTGTCATCCCAGTTTAGTTTCCCCTCATATCATTATCGAAAAAAATAGAAAATAATCTCTTAAAAATAAAATTCTGATCGCCACAAATACACACAATATACATGTAGACATGTAATGATTGAATTCTGCAAGAGTTTCGTAAATTGTGCTTTTGCTGCATCTAAAACATGTACTCGATTTGTTTATCATAAATGTGTTTAATGGGATTAATGTTCTAAATAAATAAATAAATGCTTACTTAAATTGATTTTACATTTATTTAAAAAAAATGTCATAATATGTTCTCTTATGGAAAAAAATCACAATAATTAAGATTTTCTCACATTTCGTCTACCGACAAACAACCAAAATCCTCCACAATTCTTTTAAAATGAATTATAAACTTTGGAGATATTTTTAAGTATGACAACTAAAATTTCTGATGATTTCTATATTTATGTGGCATAGTGATAGAAAAAAAATGAGCCGCTTGCTTGGTAGGTATATAATATTTTAAATATATTAAAATTATAGGATTAGTTAAAATTTTCACTGCATCTGATACAAGATCCTATACAAGCCTGTGGCAAAACTAGAATAAATAAGAAATAAACATTACTGAAAAACCACGAGCTCCCTTATACCTAAAATTCACATACCTATATAGGTAATAAAATTTGAATATTAATATTTATTTTTGTTGCAGGCAAGTATAGGTTATATAATAATATGTAATATATAAGTAATGTAAAAAGCTTAAATAAACTAGAAGGCTAACTTAGAGCTACTGACTTTTCTAGGGGGGCCAGACCCCCCCAGGCCCCTCCTATAGCTATGTGCCACATTTTTCACCTTTTCACCAAATTATTTTAAGTCAGTCAAATTATTAAATCAATAAAAATATTGTTAATATTATATTTAGTAAAATTGATAGTCAATTTTTAATTTTCAACTTTATAACTATATTACTTTATATATACATTTAGATGCACATACCAATATTTTTTCAAGACAATAATTATTTTATTTTCCCAAATGTTAATTATACATAAATAATAATGTTATTTTATTTAATCCTTTAGGTACATTGTATTACAATAGATATTAAAAACTGCAGAATCATATAATGACTCCATAATAATAAATTAAAACAATTATTAATGTGAAAAATTTTATTTATAAACTTTAAATAATTATTTCATACACAAAGAATTTAAAATTACGCTTAATACACATGAAATGAATAAAATATAATACGTTCATAATATGTCGTCTTTTATACTGATAAATTAAAATAACTTATGTCAAATAAATTGAGTTAAATCTTAACTATAAAATATTTTCAGATTTAAATATAAATTGTCATTACCTATACTTCTATAATGTCAGATATAAAGTCGATTAGCTACATTATCTACTGGTATATAATGAAATATTCGGTATTTTATCATTTATCTTAGAAAATAATAGATTTATGAGAAATTTTTTAAATATATTTTTTATTAAAAATATAAATATCTGTAATTTAAATTTTATGCATTTTCCGATAAGTACAATAGTTTTTTAATTAAGCTTAAAAAACGATAAAACAACCCTCTCTGGCAATTTTTTAACCCCTTTGGTGCACAGAGAGAAGGTGATTAATTTTAGCCAAATTTAACCAAAATTACTTTTTTAAGAACAAAATGAGTGGTGAGAAATTAAAAATTCAAATGTTTAAAAATAAGGGCCACCCTACTACACATAGTGAAATATTTGTAATTGTATAGATTTTTTTGTATAATGTATAATTTTATAATGACGAAAATTTTGTTGATTTAATTGGTATTTTTATGAATATTATTTATTTTCAGGGCATCATTTTTTATTTTCTAAAAACTTTATAATGTATAATAATTAAATCAATTAAATTTAAAACTATAATTAGACTGATATTTATTGATGTATTTTACGTCAAACATTAACTATAACATGAAAGAGAAAGTAATTTAATGTATATACACAATGACTTTATGTGTATAGTTTACAATTTAATAAAAAATAATGAAGAAAATTTAAGGAAACGAAAAATAATAATTTGAATTCTAATACCTATATCTAATATTCCAAAGGAACCGTTTATTTATTATATGGGTAATGACTTGGCAAATGTTTTAAAAAAATTAATATTTTATGGGATTACAATTCTGAATAGAGTAATATATTTTCTTGTAATAATAAATCGTTCGAATATAATACAATTCACAAAATACTATATAATATTATAATGACATAACGGACACCATTATAAATCATTTTTCCACAGTAGACCTAAACTACATGCAAAACCTCACAAATCCCTTGGTTATCATAGACGGTCTTGTATATTCCTACCTAAGGAGCTTATATAAGTGTTTTATCTTACGCCCACGTCAGTACCGACGGCAACGACGTAGTTGTTAAGATTTATGGACTCGATTGGAAGTCGTTTATTTGTCCATCATAATAATTTCATCATAACTAACTGTCTCTATTTTCTCTAACTTGTAAATTATCCACATTTTTGTCTAAAAACAATCATTTTGGAGATTCTAAATAAGACACTAAATTACGTAGATATATATATTATATACAGATAGGCTAACAGAAATTTTGTTTTTACAAAATATAATGAATATATAGTTTTGTTTTAAACAAGTGATAATAAATTCTCCAGTGAATTTTTATATTTGTAACATATATACTTTTTAAATTGTATTAGAAATTGTAATAATACTATTAAAATACATATTTTAAAATTTTTAATATTATACGACTCAGTGATTTTTTGAATAACCACCTGTACTACTTAGGTACATCTAACTACACAAAATATTTTGTCTGGAAGTTCTAATGCCTATAATTTTAAATTTTGAGTAGGTATGGTAAGAAATGTATTGAATTAATTATTATCTTTACTATTCTGAAAACAAGTTTTCGGATCGAAGGAATTGAGAAGAAGTTTTGGAGTAAAGAGTATTTTTTGATAGAAAATTCGTTTTAGATGATACTTTTTAGAGATCATACTTTGATTTTTTCCGTAGATTTCTTAAGTTTAAAGAAAAACTCCTTTTTATAAATGGAAAATAAATAAATAGAGTTGCTACCTATGGTTACTATATATTATTTACATTTTGTGCAGTAATAGTTTTGTAGATATATTACATCAAGCTCCGCTCAAAACCGTTTTCTAGAAAGCAATGACGTATCTTATCGATTTTAAATTTAATACATCCACTACTAAGTGTTCTAAAAGTCTATTGAAGTGCTCTTTCACCCCGTACGTACCTTGTTTTTTAGTATACGACGTATACATACAAAAATATTCAAAAAATAATTATTTATTGAAATATGATATTAAAAATATAAGGCGCTATTAAAAAAAAATGAAAATAAAAAGCAATATGTACCTAATATAAATGTTACATTACAACTTATTTAAAAAAAAGTATTCCTAATCACGAAAACTGTGTGAACAATAAGTGTTTCCTGTTAAATAAATCACTTGGTTTTACATATCTATATAAAATTACCTACTTCTTACCTGAACTATAGTGATAATTATAACACAAACACATTGATTGACATTGATTGGTACTCACTTTGTATTGTTTAATTTATTGTACTAGTATACAAATCTATATTACTAACAATTAATACTCTTAATCACTTGGCGTTGTCCGCATTCAACTCTTCATAGATCTTCATTTGTCGTGACCTTAACTTTAACATACTTATATATATTTTTGAATACTCGATTTTGTTTATAATATATAGCATATATTACCCACTTACTAAAAATGTATTAACTGCTCACAATTTTCAATAATTAAATGAAGTTCGACGGTAGTGAACAACGAATTTGAACTAGTAATTTATTTGATAATATATTATATTATGTTCAGTATATTTAATAGCAAAATAACGAAAATGCTCTTAAATATGGAATACGCACAAAAGGAAATCTAACGAATTTTATAGCCACTAACCTTTTTAAAACGATTATATGTTCAATTTTTAAACATTATTTGTAAGCTGTAGGCTTATAATAATACACAAGTTAATTAAATTAATTTTGTATAATAACATTAATGAAAAGTATAATTTATAATAATAATAATGAATTTTTGATTGTAATTGGACTACAGTCTTTTTAAAAAATAAAAAAGTAAATAAATTACAATAAATGATTAATTTTATGTTTTCATAAAACCTTATAACCAATGGTGTTGAAGATTATTATTAACATTTTCATAAAATCCACAATATAAAAATATCTATCGTGATAAAAAAAATTTTACTGAATATATAGTATCTATATCTATCTACTCGTATTAATTTATTATTAGAAAAAAATTACTATTTACCTGCATAGTTAATGTATTTTGTTATAATTTTTACTACTTTTAATAGTAAAACTATGTACTTTTTACTTTTTACTTTTACTAATAATATTCGATATTCTGAGCAGTTGAAAATTGGTATACTTACATAATATATATAATATATATATATATACATAATATTTGATTTTACCATAGTTTTTTACTGTTTAATAGTAAAATGGGGAAAAAAAAATTTTTTTTGAAAATTTGAAAAATCAACGGTTTTATTAATATATAGGCTATAACTTTGAAACTAAGTGTAATAGATAATACTTGTATAAAAAATTTATTGTAGAAAACAATACGTTAAATATTTTTATATAAACATTTTTTCAATATAATTAATAGTTTAGGCAGTAATTGAAAAAATTTTTTTTTATATAATATTTTGTAAAAGTTGAAACTTTGGGCTCAAGTCGATACGTGTTAATATTATTTGATTGGCCTGAAATTAAGCAAGGTTTATTTTAAGACCAATGGAATAAAAATTTGACCAACTCTAAGAAGAATTCCGATATTTCAAAAATAAGTTGCATCCTAATATATATATATATATTCATATTAGATTCTGAGTGTAACGATGAATTAATTGGTTTCGAAAACTAATAAATTAAAAAATATGTTTTATAAGGGAAATAATATGAACATTTGTTATAAATTAGAAAACAACGAATAAACTAATCATGATTACTGACTATTCAAGTGATTTATAATATTTATAGTTGCCATAAGTGACAGAAAATTATTATAAATTGGAAAATTAAAATGCTGGAAACTTGATATTTATACCACATATTTACTATACTATATGTATATTGTATATTTACGTTGTATTTTTTATTATAGCCATGTAAATTATAAAAGTAAATAGTAATACATACAGGTATTCCTTTACACTGAAGCTTCATTCAGAATCGTTTTATCGAAATAATTTCTATCATTGCTTTCTAATTCAATATATCCACAACCAGTATCCTACCCAAGAAGCGAAGGGCTTCCATTCCCTACTGACCAACTATTTTTATTTTTGTTTTTAAATAATATTATCTATGTCAAAAAAATCTTAATTATACCTAATATACCTATATTATCTATGTTTATTAATTATTAATATAATCTAGTTCAGTTTGTCTACAAATAACTAGCTACGCCCCTGAAATGCATACATAAATACGTATGTATATGTGTTTGAGAGTAACATGTAAGGACGACTGGAAGCTGACCTATAACCCTTGGAGAATGGACCTTAGAAAATCCCAATGGGTTCCTGTCTGAATAATGTTTATATAACGTACCGTGGTTACAACACACATTCACCTCCTGGTTGTCCTAAGCTAAATCATAATATGCACACATATACAAATATAACATTTGTGAACATGAGTTTAGTTTAAATTAACAACATTTTTAACAATAGAGTTGACATTTACTTCTTAATCTATAGTCGGCATTAACTGGTACAACTCTTTCCGAGGTCCAATCATATTGAAGAAAATATAGTAGGTACCTATCTATAATGTTACTCAATTTATAATAATTAATGGTTCATTGATAATATAATTTCATTTATTTTTATAGGGTATATTATAGATTGTACATTGATATATTCAAAGGTCACGGGAAGTCATATTATTCTGTCTAAATCAAAAATATGTTTCCAAATTTTGGCACTCTTAAAATAAAAAAAGACATACATTTTTTTCTAACAAAAGAAAGTTATCAATAATCTTAATAAGGACTACTAAAATGTTTATAAAAATGCCATCCCCACGAAAGTGTCACTCTAGACTGGTACCTTGAGCCAGTCTGCACATTTACCTATATTTAAACAGTATTCGTGATTCATTTTTAAATTGTATAGAGATTGTAAGTTGTCAGCATTTATTATTTACCACAAATTGTTCCTACAGTGGGTATACGTAACTACTATTTTTCTTTTACCAATCAAATTACTGTACAGATGTACTTAAAACTCGTTTGGTTATTAATATTTTATGGCTATTGTGATATTAGTAAACTCATAATTTGGCTTATCATATAATTAATCGATCCTAAGGCAAACTCGTATTACTACATACTATTGAATTGTGTAAACAGTTTTTTTTTAGAAATTAATTAATTATGTAAAGTTTAATAAACGAATTACTAGATTCATCATAACGTATGATAATAATAATTCCTATCCGGAAAATACAAATATACCTAATATTTCGGAAATAAAATATTAATATTTATAAAACTCGTGTCATTTTTCAATGATATAATATATACATACTTATATAATGTTATAAGTCTATTTTTTCTCCATGAGTAATTGAACATTCTTCTTATATACTTATATGTGCTATTTCAATTAAAGCAATCAATTTCAAGTAATTTCTATTGAGAACAAAATTATAAATTTTACATATTTTAATTATAATTTCAAGAATTATTATAAATTAATTTTTATATAGCATAATATTATGCATTATACATAATTGATGTCGTTTGAATCTACAAAATCACGAATACATCATCTGAAAAATCGTACCTTTACCACCAATATCAACTAACCAAAAGGTTTAAAAAATATACTATAATAACAAAAAAGAAATATTTTCATTAAAGTCTAAAACTTAGGTGACATAATATTAGGTACACGTTAAAATATTGAAATAAAATTTAGTAGACTATACTTGTAAACGTTTAGCAATCAGCGTCAAATTAAAGTTTTACTAATAAAATAAGTACACCACCAAAAATATTAATATTATTACAATATTATTTTATTTTATTTTCTATTCAGAAACTTAACTATATTTTCACTGTATTAACTTGACTTCTTAAAATTAATTTATATTTACTTGTTTATTATTAAATTGTGAATTAACACATTATTAACACAACAAATTATGTTCACAAATAATCATATTTAATTCATTTATTGAGAATTTTTAAAAATAACAAGTTATTAAGTCTTAATATTTAAAAAAATCAATATATCATTTAGATTATTCAGTTTAAAAATTCAAACTTGAAGTTAAATTTACATAAAACTATAAGGTGTTTGAGTTCAAAATATCAATTAAAAACAAAAAAAAGTGTGGAACATAAATTATAAATAATTTCCAAATTAAGTGTCATATATTGACACAAAAATATATTGTATTAGTTTCTACACATCTGAAAATTATTTCTATATTGAGTCATTCAGAATATATTATTTTTATAAAACAGGATGAAATTGTTTAATTACAAAAAAAGATATAATAAAATAAAACTAGATCTAGATAGAGCAATCAAATTAGTATTTCCATAATTGTATACACGATAATGTTTTATGTTTCATTTTAAACACTGACAATATAGTAATTGTTACATAAAACATATTTATTTACTTATAGGGTATTTAAATGAAAATATTTTTTTGATGGAAACATCATTGTAGTTAATACTATAAAACGGTTATATTTAATTGTCTAATAACTGTCGTACGCGTGAAGAAAAACTAGGTAGGTTTTGAAAACGACAGAAAACGTTCCAAGACGGGAAATAATATTATACTAATCTTCGCTCAGAATCGTTTGTCGAATGCAATTTTCTATCATCACTTTCAAAATTATAATAGTACACCTGAAGTATAAATTAAATTTATATATATATATATATATATTCCAATAGGTTTTCGAACTGTTTTGGCTATTTTCATCACTCGGGCAGATATACTGGATTTTCGACATGGTCAAACACGGCTCGTCCGATTTGACGTGTCTACAAAATGTCCGCGTTCGTGATAATACGACTGCACTCACGCACCACACAAAATATGTAATACTACGTATATATATATATATAACGAGTGTGATGCGGTGACGGTGGTGGTGACGAAGACGTGAATTTTCGGTCTTGACAAGTCCGTTATGGAAGTGAAATAAAAAAAAAAAAAAAAAAAATTAATACAATATATATATATATATATGTTATAAGAATAAAACCGTCATAAACACCATGAATCGACACACTTCGAAGATATTATAAAGACATATACATACATCGCGAGTACATATATATAGAAAGCAGTTTTGAAAAGATCGAGACGCGGATAATAGCGTTACGAGGGCACTCCGATGAATCGAAATTGATAAGCTGAGGACCTGCGGCGGGCTCTGGCTGCCTCTCACCCACAACACATACAGAGTGCGTTTTTTTTTTTTTTTTAACAATGCGCCAAATTAATACGTTGCTCGTTTGGCCTCCTTACAAATAACGCACAACCGGTGCTCGGGCGGTCGGATTAAAAAGGATAAAAAAATAATAATAATAATAATAATAATAATGGAAGAAAAAACACACTCGGTCACGAAAACATCGCGAGAGACACGCGCTCGCCAAAAGGAAGAGATTATAATAATATGTACGTTTTATTTTTCTGCCCACACCGGGGGGGGAGGGGCGCACAATGTATATCGGCCCTAGTCTTATACGTGTGTATGCGTGTATATACTATATACGCACTACTGCGACAGGTAATTTTTGATAAATCGACCGTGTACGGGGACGAAAATCGTCTACGATATGAATTTGCGACATTCTCTCGGTCCGTCTCACTCATAGGCCTCGCCCGGCTGGATCACGAACGGACGTGCACGGCGGCGCATATTGCGGGAGGGTCCGTCCGCCCGCGCGCGACATGCGATGGCGTTCGGCGACGACGTGCTGCGGAAAGTCGCCCGCTGCGAGGCCTGTCCGTGGGCCGTTATCAGATGGACGCGTGCGTTCGGACACGAACGTATTTCATAATAATTGAACCATCAAAATAATAATATAACGATAATAATAACGTACGGCCGACATTCGGACTGCCAATACACATCATGTTATATTATATTATATACTGTCTCGCCGCAGACACGCGCCCTTGTCGGTCGGCCGCGCAAAACCAAACAAATCGCACGCGACAATCCAAAACCGATCTACACGTCGATCGGTCAACACGATAACGATATAATAATAATAATAATAATAATAATAATAATAGTAGTAGTAGTAATAGTAACGTGTATATTATATATAGACGTGTACTTGCGATGAAAGTTTTCCGAACCGCTGCGGCACGATCCTCCCCGTCCGTCTCTGACACGCGTCACGACGACGACGGCGGTGGCGGCGGCGGCGCAGCTTGTATAACGGCAACCATCGATTATAATAATGTATCGTGTCTGTACGACAAAACAGAAAATCCATTATCTATCCCGTACCGAGCCGATGAAAAAAAAAAAAAAGTCATTTGTTTTCATTCTTTGCAGAAAATGTTGAACATTTACAGAAAAATCATGAAATTATTCTGTGGAACGATTGGTACGTTATGTCATCGCGTATCGTTGTATGGCGGTGTGTGGGAGTCATAAGTATACGTATTCGGTAGTAGCCTATCTGCATAATATATCCATAAACTGAATTTTAGCGTCTATGAAAAGGGAGATCTGTACATATGAGATGATTCAACTGAAGAGTGGAGAGTTTGGCGAGTTGATTATTCGGATGCGGTGACAAGACCAAATACTTCTGACCTAAGCACGTAGACAAACAGATTATGTAATTGGTGATTTAGTACGTATATTACTTTTAAGATTAATTTCTTAGTTTTCGAAAAAGGCAACTTTGAAATATAATATTAAACTTAAAAATCACACGTTTAAGGTAAAATGTTTTAGACGGATGGCCTCAAATTGCAAATGGGTATGGTAGAAGGAGAATGTACAAGTATCAAAATACAGTTACATAAAAAGAATAATATACGAAAAAAATATTTACCTTATTGTTAGAATTAGAATCCAGACTCTAAATCGCACATACCGTATGCTAAATTTTGGTTTTCAATTCACTATGAGATAAGTAGTTGCATTTTGAGACGTATTATCTGATAAAGTTATGATTTAGGGTTCTAGTTAAATCTATTGAAACCATTTCGATAATAATAAGTATATAATTTATTTATACAACCAATCTCGTGTTTAGGATAACTACTAACAAGAACAATTAAAAATTTTTTTATCAAAAAGCTTTACTAAAAATTAATAAAAACTGATTATATTCCTCGTATTCAAAATAGAAATTATAAAACCAATGCATTCCTTCATCGCTAAATATCTAAAAAGCAATAATTACTTATTCAGGGTGCTATCTAATATTCATAAATACACGATGGAATTAAATCGAATAGATCATCATGATTTAGGATTCATGACACACTCATTTGTATTTTGAAAAAAAATATCTTAGCATCTTTTTCTATGTTTGATGGTCATTTGTAGTTTTTATTTTTCACCGATATCTATTTAAATTAAATTTCAAGTTTTGAAAGGTTAGTACTACCTATATAGAAGTAGATACAAGTCACGACAACAGAATAGTGTTAACTGATTAATCATGAATATACGAAACAGTACCATTTCTTGCACCAAACATATTTGAACGTGTTCTTTTAGCGTACCGGTTTCACCTTTATATTATTGTTTTCACCCGATGAACCGATGATATTTTGTACTTCATTATCTCGACTAGGAAACGATCCTCAAATCTCATTATAAGAAATATCACACGTAATTGAAATTGCGAAATACTATAGGTGTTTTATGTGCTGTCACGTTAAATTGATTATATACACGTTATCAAAAGCTTGCGAACAACAACAATAATATTTGTACAATTTAAAATATGTTCGACGGATAGAGTAACCTATTTGTTCAAGATTTATATGTATCATCGACACGAGCTCTCAGTGAAGGGCCGACACTGGATGAGATGGGTTTTATATAATAAATCAATGCCTCATAGATTGCGTCTATCCATATCTTGGGAATTTCTCTGTAACACTGCTGCTATCAATCGTTAGGTCCTTCGAACCGGTTTCAATAACTTTACCGCCACTATCGCGCAATGACTCTTCGTCACAATCTTATTTGTAGTTAGATACTATATAGCTGCTAATATAAAATAAATAACGAACACAGTTTCATAGAAGTGTAACAATCCATTTATTTCTCGTTGAAATTTCTTTAGTCGCATCGCATCAGTCATACATACAGACGTAGGTACTGTATTATTATATAGTGCAATACCATTGGCGATCTCTTTTGTACAATAATGATAATTACACAATATACCTACTTTTTTTATAATCTTCGTATGAACATTTTACCAGCGTATCGATTTTTAATTAAATTTTGCAAAATAAAAACAACTACACTTAGAAAGGCAATATAAAAAAATGCATTGAATTACGTCGTGAGTATATTCGTGATGTACGACTTACTATCGGGTGCCATCACCAAGGACAATAATTAAATATGTTGGCCAAATATAAATCGAAGTCAATGATGCTTAACAAAAGCATTGTTATACAATACGTAATATGAAATTATCGAAACGTGCATAAAAACGTGATCTCTTAATTATTTTCAAATTCTACATAATTACCGTTCATATCGTTCGAGAACACTTCATTATTTAATATACGTTATAATTCGTACTTATAAACTCGTTAAACATACTGAGTTCTTCTACTGTATACTTACACTGTATATATATATATATGTTTTGACCTCCATTTTCCAAATAAAAATACAATACGATTAAATTATATCATAGTATTGCTAAGCCGCTAAGATCTCTTGCAATTATTATACGTATGGCACGAAGTGAAATATTATAATCATAATGGACGTTTTTGTATAAATAAATGATCTTTCGTATATGTCTTTCAATATCGTGATATATTTTACCTATAGCTGGTGCTTAGTTTTCATTGTAGTTAACATGAACTTCGGAAACAGAAGATAAGAAGAGCACAGCTAAAATAAATGTTGAACATGAAATAATTTCATGAGATTTTCGAGTTTTCAGGTTTTGCTTAAAGATTGAGTTAATTAAACTGATAACTGATTTTAAATTTAAAAAGAGCTAATACTTGCTTAATACTATAAGTACTATACATTCATACATTGTAAAGAACGATTATCTTAAGATAACAATTCCAGTCACAGTAAATTCTTGGCAAAAAATTAAAGAAAAATTTTAAGTAAATTATCCTTTGTTCTTTATTAGAAACTCTGAAATTAAACTAATTTGATAATTATTTTAATCGAATTTAATAAAGATAACTTCATTGATAATAAAAAAATTTTATACGCATTTTTATGAAGACATATTTTATTATTTCATCCAATACCTACCATTGTCGACTATAGTATTTTAAAATTAAACAAATATATTTATACTTGACCATCCCAATATTTTTCGCATTTTGTTTTTGTAGTTTTAGGTTTCTAAACATAAATTTAGACATCTTATATTCTGGTTGTGTCCATCCATCTATCCTAACAATACGGTATTAAAGTTACTATTGTACATATAGTTACGAGGGATATTGTTGATTCGACAAACGACTTATCTGATATTTTGATATTTATATAGTTACTAAAACGAGAAATCTAAAACATTCGATGAGATCGTTTCTCCTAATGTTCGTCTGTCCTTGCAATTCATGGGCATGGCTACCAATAATAATACTTCCATAATATTTATTTTAAAATTAATATTTTAAAATACGTTAGGAATTGAGGAATCACTCGCGGAGTGGGCTTTCTGAACTTGTTTATTTAAAAATAATAATAAAAACATTGAAGATATTCGCTTTGTTCAGAATCTAAAAAACTTAATATCAATTATCATTATACCAAAATTATTTATTAAAATAAAACATTTTATAAACGTTTAAAACAAATAAAACACGTCTAGAACGTTATTTTCTTCTTGAAAAGTATTTTTTTCCAATTCTGTAAAAAACACTGTGACATGGCTTGGGAAAAGTATCTATAATACTATAGATTTTTATGTAAACTCGATTATTAGTGATTAGGTTTTTTTTTATATTGCCAAAATTCCATTGTTGTCCGTCTAGAGGGTTGTGCCGTTCGCACACAATCTACTGTGTAAGTAGTGTTTTCATTATGAAATTCTATGTCTTTGTGCGAGAATTATTGCGAAACTTGGTTATGTCTCATCGTGTGAAAGCGACTTTGGCGCGCGCGCTCCCGATGAACAGTGGAAATCGTAGCGGTGGTCACGTTATACTATTACATGTTAATAACTGTGCGGTGCCGGGCGCGCGCCAACACAATGACCGAAGAGATTCACTTTGGTCCTAATTCGCGGGCACGCGAGACGGTCACGATATGAGGGATGGTGGATGCTGTGCATGGTCACGACGAGTAAACATATAATATATATAATCTAATATAGCGGTTACGTTGTCGTTGTGTCGTCGCCAAAATCCACATCAAATGAAAAATACTAAAAAAAAAAAAAAAAAAAACCAGCAAAATAAAAGTCAAATAGCCGTTAAACTTGACATCCCGACCTGCAATTGGCCAAGTACTAGATATCTCGCCAACACCACTTCTTACGATTTTCAAAACCTTATAAATATTATTTCAAATTAAATAAAAATGTGCACATAGGTACCAATGTTCAATTCAACATGAGGCACAAACGTCATTCGCATTCTTATATCTCGTCGTTGGTACTCTGATTCAATTATGCGTTATAAAGATTTTCAATCTACAGAACATTATATACACTTATATCATATACATTTGACAAAAAAATCAGAATTTTCTTCAGAATATCTTCTAAATTGGTCGGCACCCTTTGTTATCAAAAAAGCAGATTGGATAATAATCATAAATTTATGACTATTATTTAGAACTGGATATCAATAAAAGAACACCACATATTAGTAAAATGTTAAATAATGTTGTTGATGATTTCAAAACTTAAATTACAAGCATTTAAAGTAATCAATCTTGTTTTAAGCGTTAGCAAAAGCTATACACAAGAACGTTGTTTCCCCTTATACTTTTATTTAGAACTTATTTAAGATTTCTGTACCTATAGATAATAGAGATAATGTTTACGTTCTCAAAAATTTTCGATTCAATTTTGTGATATTTATATTATTGATAATTAATATAATTCATGATCTCTCATTTATTTATTTAAAATTTCAATTTTACACAGAGATATATAGGTAATAAAATATATTTGATATATCTTATTGATTTATAAAAAAAAATCAAGTTACGAGCTCTGCAAGTATGTTACATATCCGGTTTCTAAGTGTGTTTTAAATATTAATATGAAAATATAAAACAAAACAAATAATATCTATCTCCCTAGTAACCAATTCAACAATTATACAATTATAATAATCTACTAGTAACTACGGTAAACGGAGGGATAGACATAACGGGGATATAAGGTGTTTAAACTTATGTTTATGTTTTATGTTTTAAAGTAAAAACAAAACAAACTTCTGTATCACTATAAAATTTAGTCTAATCTGCCCTTTGAAATACTCAGATTGATTTTAGGTATATTTTTTATTAAACGTATTTTACAGATATTCTATTATCTATTATAAAACATTTTGGTAATTGCCTTTATTCCACAATCTTCAATAGTGAACTTTTAAAAAATTATTTATCGAAATTTATGAATCACAATAATAATAAATTTTTAATTGCGTACACCTACGTATTTTCTCATCTTCTTAGTTAAACGTTGAAGATGACAACATAGTTTTTGAAATACGTATATAAAACAGGAACTGCAACCTTAACAAGTTAATAGGTTGTCGCTCCGGTTCGGTTCTTTAAAAAAAACAATATTTCGGTTCCGGTTCGTGAAAATTTTGAATTTTGGTGCCGGTTAAAAACCGGTACGAATCGGTTCTTCAAATTATCAAAATATAATTTGAGTCTAGGGATTTAAAAATTTGTTTAACCAGCTCCAGATGACACGTGTGTTTATTTGCAAGTTCTATTTTTATAACAAAATATAAATTTTTATTTTGTGTTATTGTAAATTAGATTACAGTTGGTTGAATATTGTGTTATTAATTTTGTAAAAAATTGTAAAATTTTTTAAATGTTCTGCTAAATCATAATATAAACCATACGTATTGTATGTATCTAGTTTTTTCATACATAAAAAATTATATTGTCTAAGTGTGTATATTGTATGTGTAATATGTATATTATATTTACATCCCAGTGTAAAAATTACCCTTATAAAATTGTTGGTAATGGTATATAATGGTATAATTATAATTCATTTTTTTTTAATAATGACGACGTGTGATGTCGAAATTTTCAATCAATGAAAATTGATTTTTCCATGGTACATAATAAAATTATTGAAAATGACCATCATATAATTGACTTATAAAATTTCCTTTAACATGCGTGCGGTCCAAAATATCTTACTTTTGATTAATATGACATACCTTTTATAATCAGTGGCGTATTTCCAATTTTTATCAGTGGGGAGGGGGGGGCTAGCCGTTATAATTCAGATAAAAAACAGAATTTATTGTTTCGGTACTGTACGATTCAATATGTTATAATTAATAAAAAGAGAAGTTAGTAATACAATTTATAGTTAAATACTGAAAATATATAATATTATTTAATAAATAAATTAATAATTAATAATTTAAAATAAATAATAATTGAAACGATACATTTTGATAATTTTTTTTTTGCTTCTGGGAGGGGGTTTAGAACCCGGTCCCCCCTCCGTAAATACGCTATTGATTATAATATAATAATACACTCGGATACAATAATATAAAACATGTCACAGCACATGTAAAATCCGACAAAGTACAGAATATATTGCTTTTGCAATTATGTATATGCAATTATATTTGTAAATATTATTGAAAAATATCAGCTAGGCACGTTACGATCAGCATTAATTTCCAGTACTTCCAACTATAGTACTAGGTAAATGGTAGTATGAGGTTAAATAAAAAAAAAGGTTTCACAGAATGAAATTTAGGAATTTTAAAACAGCTAAAAGCAGTTGTAAAGACGAAAATTAATCGTCAAAAAGCCATAACACAAAAAAAATTCTAGATAATTTCAAACTTTCAAAGAACCGTTAAGAACACAAAAAACCAAAATTTTTAATTTTACATTTGAAAAAATTATGGTTCTGGTTCAGGTTTAATGAAATATGAAATATATGATCCAATATTGGTTCCGGAGTTCTTGAAATACCTCTAGGAACCGGTTATTTTGAATTTGGTTCCAGTCCCTGATATAAAATATTAAAAGTATATTATTCTTTGATCTAGGGTTTATAATAATTTATAATAATAATCACAAAAGTGTTTAAATCTATTTTAAATAAGTTTATAGTTCATTTACCTATACTATTTAAAAAAATTTTTTTTGTCATTTTTGACCAAGTTTTTTGTATATTGAAATATATGTGCGTTATCTTTTATTTTATAAAATTAAATATAAATTTAAAATAAAAGCTTGCCTTGAGTATTCGAAAAATGATGATGATTATTGCAGATTGAAACTATAGTAGTTACCTATAATATTTTTTCAAATATACTCTAGTCATATTTTATTTGTATATATTATTTTTTATAATAGATATTAATTTTTTTTTTATATGAGTTTTGCACTTTTTTTAATTATAAATACTTTAACTTTATATTGAAGAAAATGATGTGAATATTTTGATGCTGTAGACATTTAGTAATTATTTAATATAAAAATAAAAATATAATTAAAATATATTCTAAATTCTTTAAAAACATTTGATTTAATTCACGGATTGTCGTTTAAAAATCTAAAGTCCAAAGAGTTTCAACAAATGAGGGAGGGCACAAAACGTGAAAAAATGAAAAACATGGTGATTGGAGTATAAAAATAACTTTTTGAAAATATTGCATAAAAATGCATTATACTTCCCGAAATGTATGTAGCGATAACCAGGTCCGCGTTAAAAAATAAATAAAAAATACCCCTGTACGTTGTATATTATAACGATAAATTGAGGAAATATTAAAAAAAAAAAAGAAATTAAAACCACCGACTCCATCTTTGTATGGGGTTTATCCTGTTAGTCGATATATGGGAATATGGCCTGCGGGGGCCAAGAAACCCGGTCTCCTTTGTTTTTAATATGCTATGTCGTCAATGCTTGCCCGTACGTCATTACGAATACATTATAAATTATAATTGAATATTATGTAGAGTGGACATGAAAATTGTGACACGATCATTGGTGAACGTAGCCCGGAGGATCATCCCCAGTACATACGGACGGAAGATAAATAGTAAAAATGTGTGGCAACCACGACGGGTTAGGTGTTTAATGGCCAAAGGCTTTCATAAAATTGCCCAAAGTAGTTCGTGTCGTGACCGGATAATTGCGACCACTTCGTGATATTTTCATTTTTTATTTTTATCGACCATCCGCCTCCACGTCATCTTCTGTTCGCGGTTTTTCATACTTCGCGTTTCCCCTCAGTTTCTGTCCGTATTCGGTACACCGCCACATCCGCCATATACCTAACTACCTACCTACTGCTATGTCCACCGTGTTTACACCGAAATGTCATCCGGTTGAACTCTTCTGTGTTAAGAACGGCAAGGTCACGGTAAGCGCCCGCGGGATGCCGTAAGTCTCATTTTGGAGTTTCCCTCTCACCCCCTCCCCAATCTACGGTCACTGTTGTTGATATTATGTCTACATCAGAAGACCACACCCGTGGGATTCTTTTCAGAGGCTAATATTTATTTTTACTTTGCGAAATCCAACAACATGATATAATGGCCATTCGCACCGGTATAATTTAGGTAGGTACGTACATATACCATATATGGAACTTATGTACCATATACGCATAGGATTTGTCAACGCCAAGTCGTAAAATCTCTATAACGAAACCGTCAAGACTTGTTGAACGGAAATTTGAAATAATGATACGGAACATTTTGTGAATCCCGGAATCGAAGCTATACAGGAGCCCATATTTAATATTTTAAGAATCTGGATCGAACTGGATAACAATATTTCGCGATAGAGGTTTTTGGTTATTAAAAGTTCTAATTAAAAAAAAAAAAAATCTATAATAATTTATGAAAATGCATTTTTAGTACAACGTTATATTTACGATTATAATATATATATTTATCACACAGTTGATACGAGTACTTTTTACGATATTAAACTTTCCATTACCAACCGCTGCACGTAGACAATTTTAGTGCATTCCGAAAATGTAATCAATGTGGCGTCTTATAACTTATTATCACTCATCGCGTAACATTGGTAATCTTGGTAACAATTATGTATGGACGTATTAAAATAGCGGTATTCATTAAAACCGAATCAGCAACTCATGTAAAAAGTTAACTTTTATACATCTGAAACCGCCAAAACTATAAAGGTTCTAATTACTATGAAGAGAACAACTAGTATACCTAGTAAGCGCTGAATATGGAATACCATTGCCCATCGTTGATAATAATTTTCGAAAAACCTTCGATGGCTGTATGATTTAGATCGGTTATGTTATTTGCCCACGATGCTCGTCTGTTGGCTGTTTTGTGTATTTCAATACGGCTCAAGGACGCATTTATAAACCACTTTTTGCCTTTCCCGTGCGTTCCATTTTGCAACGCGCGTAAAAAATCGAAAATTTTCCCGACCTGCCTCTTATTAAACCTCGTATTGTTGTTGTTTGTGTCTATTTTTTTTTTTTCTCGCGATTCGTGTTAAAAATAATTTCATTTCCAAATGCGTTCCGGCGCGTTATACGTTCGTGTACGACGGGTCCACTGTCAGCTTCTACAGTGCGTGTATTGGCGATTTCACGGCGACGAGGTTATAAAATACGCGTTTTGGCGTATCTCTGTACGTATAGTAGTTGCGCAACCGTTGCGGTCTTCGTCGAGTTGCAAGTATATACCTATATCTGTATATTATTATATAGTTGGACGAAACGAATTTCCCCCGTGACGCGTTGCTCAAGACGAAAAGGGCATTATTATGCCTATACGTGCGCCCGATCTTCCACCACCGCCGCCGCAGTTTTCACTTTTCGTAATGCGATTCTAATGAGACCGGTGGTCAAAACAGCGAGGAGGAGATGAAAAGATGAAAAAAAAAACTAAATAAATAATCGCAATAAAGACTCAGGTTCCCATCGTTCAATCGATATAACGAATGATAACGGCTTCCTGGTCGTCGTCGTCGTCGTCGTCGTCGTCATCATTAGACGTTCAAAAACTAATTTACAGACGTGATTCAGCGCGTTTCAAGATCCAAAAAATAATGAAACGGCATTTGAACCAACCTTGGCATGGATACGTGTGTGCATTGTTCTCTCTTACTCTCTCTCTCTCTCTCTCTCTCTCTCTCTTTCTTTCTCGTTCACTCATTTTTCACGTGCAGTCCATAACTGGTGTAGAATTATAACGTGATAACGTGCACTGGTCATTTAGGAAAAATCTGAGGATGAACAAGAGAATACCAAAAATATATACGAGTAGAGATTGTAAATGACTATCACGACTATTTCTGTAATCCAAAATCCCAAGATAAAATTTGTGAACGTCTCTCAAAACTGAACACATATAAAAAAAAATTATTTAGTGGTTATTTGTAGGTATTAAAAATAAATTTAGCCTTTTATTCCTTCTTGAAATTTGTACGAATTTCTTTCCGTCATACCTTCACATAAATACTAACAAGTATGTTAAAATAGAGTGGACAATTTTTTCGTGCAAACTGTGTATGTACAGCAGACTATGACGCTTAATAACGACTTGTTATATAGAAGACCGAACGAGAGAACTGCGGTGGATATCTATATGGTTTTCTGAACCGCAATGCCCAACGAGCGAAGAAGAATGGTCGATAAAGTGAAAACTCTGTAATCGTCGGGGATGCGTTAGATTTTAACGAGATTTTTACACGATATATAATAATCAAATTCGTCTGTGTTACGATATTTTCAATAATAATATATATCAGTTCATATCTCTGGACTGGAATATACTTACGGAAATGCATATGCTTATTACGGTCAAAATGAGTTGTATGTTGGTTTAATCATTCTCTAAAAACAAAAAACTTTAGTATTGATTATTTTCCACATTTTTCTGACCTCAAAATTCAACACTTTTAACAATACTTCTGTATCGAATTAACAATGTAAATATGTAAAAATGTTGCAACTGTCTCCATACTCGCTCGTAATTCAATTATATTTTTTATTTTAATATGACGTTTAATTAAACATAAAAAAAACATGACTGTGCTAGACAGAACATTTGTCGTAAGCAATAATGAAATATTCGATACATTTTACATTACTCCATCCAACCTTCTTCTTATTATGATCCTATTTTCGAAAGTCATATCAATACTTTCAAATTTAACACTATACTGCATTGTATGCCAATTATTATTATAAGGATAACCTTTTGTTACTTTAGTATAATATCATTGTGAATTTATGGATTACATTTTATTTTCACCTACCTAATGTTATGGACGATTGATGAATTAAATGCTTGACATAGGCAGTTAATCATTAATAGGTAATTAATTACAATACCGAACTAAAATGATGTTTAAAGAATTCTTATAACGACATTAGGTAGCAATGTCGCATCCATATTTCAATAGCAAGCTGCCAAGCTATAAATAATAACGATAAACGTTTACCGGAATTAATTTTAATCAATCGTAATCGATTATAATTATATATTTTAACGTGAGCACGATCGTTTAAATAGCACATATCATAATTATTACACTAATTATTACACAATGAAATACACTACCTACTGCAGCTAGTGCTCATAATATTATGTCCGGTGCGGTATGTGTAGGTATTGCACAACACTGTTAATAATTATTATAAATTATTTTCATATACCGTAAAAACAACGGTCGTGCATAATTTGGATTTATTGCGATTGATTTATAGTATGTATATTCAATATTTCCCTTCAATCATTTTTTTTTTTTTCTTATATTTATCCGACCACTTCCGACCTAGTTTTTGTCCGCAACGGCTACGCGGGGGGTGAAGGATAACCGATATCATATCACAACGTACTGTATTTTGCCGCGACCATGATCTTTTGCACGTGTTCCGCGTTTATTTGAATAAACAATATAAAATAATAATAGTTACGAGGAGATAGAATGCAATTTAATTGTCGTGTGTTTATGCTGGCCCCGAGGGCTTGGGTTTCATTGACGGAAAAGGGGCGATCGGTTATCGGTAAAACAGTTTTCAACGCCGACTCACTCGCAGAAGGTGTCGTATCGCTGCTGTTCAAATGTCAAATCGATCCGTACACGAGACCCATAAACTTATTAACATACGCACACGTTATTACAACGCTCTACAAAATATCTGTTATCGTTTTAAATGTATTTTGTTTCTTTTGCCAATTGACCTTCTAAAACGTCAGATTAGTAGATATAAGATAAAAGTATAGATAACTATTAGTAATTCATCACAATGATGGATTTTCGAGTTAATATTAGATACTTAATAGACTATCGTAATTTCAACCCATCTACAAGTATTTAAAAAACATAATACATTTTTATTGATTATTGATAATGTTTAATATTCATATCTCAATAATTTTGGTAATAACTAGTTGCGTCCCGCTGTAAGAGTTTATAATGTCTTCCTAATTTTATCCAAAGTTATCTTTAGGTTATTTACTAATTGCGTCTCAGATTTTTGTTTGGGATACCTATAATATGTCTTATTACATCCCAGATTTTCTAAAATCCGACAATATTTTCCTTTTCATTTTTATATAGACTATACTCATTATTGATTAACATTTCTATAACTTAGAGTTGATTAAAAATATTGTTTAGTTAGTGAAACTCGTTTGCATACATTACAATTTTTTTTACCTGAAAATCAACTATTCGTTTATTTTATGCACAGTAAAATTATAGTTGACATCCTAACAACGTAAAACGAACCACGAAAATATATTATTTATTATGTTTCCCCATTTACATGCAGGACTCTTATAAGAGTTAATATTTCATACTTGGTATATATCACATCATATGCTATATACATTGGTCAGAGATCACAAATGAAATTTACAAATTATCGAATAAAAATTACATTGATATTTATTTCATAATAAATAAAAAATAATTGAATATATAGAATTGTTGATAATTTTCAAACGTGTCAGTTGTGACACTCCAAAATTCTAACTAAATCTCTAACTGTTTAAGTAAGAAAAAATATATACATTATGTTTTTTTTTATTGATATGTACAAACGGGTTATCTTTTTAAGATACTTTGCCACTGGTAGCTATAATCTGTGTGCGAATTTGAGTGATTTTTTTTTTTTTTTTGCGCAAACGAAATGTAACCATTTATTTATTATTATTTTTTTTTTCAATGTTTGTATTATTAAATTCAAATCATAATAATTATGTAATTATTACATATTTGAATAACCTACCTTTTATAAGCATATAGTTTGTGTTGTATATAGGGAGTTTTGATTATTAACTACACAAATAAATAACATAATATATGCAATAAGTTACTACATCAAAAACATAAATTATTGGATTACATAAATATTGTTAAAAAATACTATTAAAAATAAAACAATATTCAAGATAAATCAATTATTATTAAAAATATAAATAAAACAAGAAATAATTATTTAAAATATAAAACCGTTTAATAAAATATCCAAATGCTTATCATTAACACACTTCATTATCTAATTCCAAAAATAAATATTTATATACTAGCCTTTAATATTTATATTTTTACATTGCATAATTGTTTTTTTGAAATAAGTTGGACCCAAATAATCCACAAAAGACTGACCCAAAGATTTATTAGTATACTTAGCTGGAAGATCATATTTAACAACTAATATCCTTATGATCATTATTAATTATAAATTACTTATCTATGTACATAATGAAATTTTTTTACATAATTACCTACCTTACTGGAAAAACATTAAATTCTATGTAATTATCATTCGTAGATCCTTGTAGAGTAAACTTATTTAAAAATTTCGAACATTATTATTTTTATTAACTAGTAGTGCATTTAATATGTTATCACGAAGGCAACCTCATATTAATAGATCATATTGAAAATTAGATTAATACAGTACAATATTCTCATTGTTTTTTGAGGTACCATATTTTTGAGCTATTAGATTGTTAATATGTAAGTTCGATCTTAAGTTATTACTTAAAATAAAACTTAAATAACGTATTTTTAAAATATGCTCATAATTTTTTTTTCCGATCTCTGTTATAAACAAAATGTTAAAAAATAATAAAACCCTAATTCCTGTATCAAATTAGCTATGGTATTAGAAACAAATGTGTTTACGAAAACAGGCAATTACAAGGATATTTATCTCGGATGAAAAAAATACCATTCATCTAATCGTCAGCATAAGTCATCATCAGTCATCACTCATCATTATAAAACAAAATATAACAATAATACTACTAGAGTCGATATTGACACAATTTACAGTCATTTCGAAAATATTAACTGACAGTCAGACTTGGATATCTCATTCGTACGATCGGTGCCATATTTTGTTTTAGAGCCCATACGGCACCAGTCTGGATTGCCTAACAAATCGTGTGTATGTCGCTCAGTTGGACCGGATGCCAGACGTCCTGTTGTCTCGACTTATGTTGTACATTTGACCTGTTGATCCGATACTGTCGATACGATAAATTAGATTATTTTGTATTGACGGTTGGCATTGCGACTGATATTAACGTATAATACTCATATCATGTGTTTACAATAATCACCTATGTCGTAAGTACGAACACAAGTAAAAACAATCCTTCAGATATTAATTCCAATCGACAAACAATCATATACCTATTATAAATTTGATCGTCCGATTCGACAGACATGCGCCATTTCGTTTGGACATAGCCAAAATTAATTGAGATATTTTATAATAATATTATATTATATGTTATGATTCCTGGTGTGTAAATACAAATACAAACAATTTAAATCGATTAAAATATACTTCTTAATAACGTTATGTTTATAATAACATAGATATAATAGGTATCACAGTTCCAAGTTAGTCCCTCTCCCCCATCAAAAAATGAAAAAACAATTTTAAAATGAACTGATTTTAGCAATATCTTAATTACTTATTTTGAGGGTTTTAAGCTATTACTTAAGTCACTAAAATTATACAAGCCCAGTTTTACAAACAATTAATTGGTAACATTTAATATCGGTAGTTGAAAATTTAATCACATTTTCTTCTATTTTTTTTACAGGCCTATTAATCTAAGAGTGAGCATCAAAATTAATTACTTCATTTCTGTAAATATGTTGGTAAAATGTTCGAAAAATTATTTTAAACGATTTTATGTATTCCACCTTTTGATCATATAGGGTATATTATAGGATAATATAATATGAGATCAAGGTTAAATGGATATTTAGATAAATAATTGTTATAAATAATAAGTATAATTGAATAAATTACTACAAAAAAGACATCCAGATTCAGATAATGAAAATTTGTCTTTCGTTCTCTTCGGCCTTCTTGCAGGATATTATATTATTATTATTTTTGATTTTATAGGGAAGTTAAGTAATTTCATTCGAAAACGATTCTAAGCAAATTTAGGTAATACTATTTTTCAATTTATAAGAAATTTCTGTTATATTGAGGAGTTTTGAATAACTACTGGAAAAATCGAACAATTAACTCTTTATATAGTACCAACTAAAAGACATTTTTCATTAGATAAATTTTTACTTAAAAATTTCTTCTTTATTTTACACGAGAAAGTATACACATTCATAAAATAATAAACATTAAACATGAATTTAAAATAAATACATTCCTCACTATGCTCAGAATTTAAAAAAAAATATATATATATAACACGTAGGTAAAGTATACCTACATATATTATTTATTTATATTAATTAAATGAGGTAAAACTTACATCAAAATTACAAAAGATGTATACAAAAAACAGAAGAGAAAAAAAAGTAACCGTATGTTTATAAAAATAAAATAATTACATATTATAGGACAAGGAGGTGTCTAAATTGGCTTGTATCATACAGCGTGTTAGTGGTTCATTATTTAAATAATCTGTAGCAATAAATATATATATATAAATTATATAATAAAATAATCTGTATTGTTATATAATATATGCTTTTTAATAATAATTATCAAGAGAATACATTATTGACAGTATATGTATTTATATTTATAAATTACTTATTTAAGTAAATAAAAAAGTTTTATTAAAAATTCTTATTTTTTTTTACCAACAGTTACATTTTAAATAAATGTATACCTACATTAAATGTATTTAATTTATTTTGATCGTCTTTTCATTTGGTATTAACCCATATTAATATAATACAGCTTTCTCTAGACATAATATTATAAAAACTTCTGCACTTGTGGGAACAACATTATTATCTTATAACAGCCATTAATATTATAATTATTTGTATTTGTTTCATCAGATTATATCTGTATATTTACCAACTTTAATATTTTTTTTTTTTTCATTTCATTATTAGTACTTAGAAAACCGGTCATTCGGATAGCCCGACGCTCCGCCGCTGCTGACCAAGAATTTATTGTGTATTTTAAATGAGATTTTTTTTTCAATATCGCAAACTTTATTTTATATCTATCTAAATATAATCGAATAAAACGCTTCGTATAATTTTTTCATTACTCTTTAATATACAGGTTAGTTGAACTCAAAATGTAGGTGCTAAACCGAACTATGGATTTTAAAGCCGAACACGAACTATACTATTATTTTGGTATCGAACCCAAAGTGGTTTTTTGCAGTAGATGTTTTGAATGCCATTATGGTGTTTTAATTTTCTTAACCTTAGACAAAATCTATGAAAAAGGATTCTAGGATACTAAATATTAGTATATTTGGAATATACTAGGATTTCTAACCTAATTTCTTTAAAATTATTCATAATATATATAATAAATGATAATAAACATTAAAAATAATATGGAACAATGGAGTACACATGAATGTGGTGATGAATATATTTTTTAAAAAGTGAGCTAATAGTATAATATAATCGAAGTTAGAAGTAAAGTAGCTTTACTTCTAACTTCGAACCCTATAATTTACACAAATATAGCCCAAAATTGGAAAAATTCCTTTTTAAAAATCTTTATCACGTAAATATGGTAATAAATTAAGTAATTGGTAAGAATTCATGAGTATATAACATAAAAAATAATCTTCTTATAAATCCTAAAATTACCAATTTTATGCAATAAATATTTCAAAATCTATAAATTAATATAATGTATAAATTTTTAGATAGCCCAACATTTCTAAAAAATTTTCATATAGTAAAGTACAACATTACATATTTGTTGAAAATTTCAAGACTCTTGGACAATTATTTTTAAAATTACAGAGAAGTAACCTTAATCGTTTTTGATAAAATCGCATATTTATGTAGTATTCGATTGTTTTTTCTGACGCATTAAAAAACTATTGAGAAAATTGACTTCTTAAATGTCTTCTTTAAAATATAAACTAGTCAAAAAATGCTATTGGAAAATGTGTAATATAGTAATAGTTAAAGCACTTCTTCTAGTAGATATTTGTATTAAACATAAAAAAAACACATTAAAATTAATACATTCTTCGCTCCGCTCAGCATTCAATAAATGAGCTTACCACTTAACACTAACTGAATAATATAAAATAAAACGTGTAAAAATTATTAAACATTTTATTCTTAATTTAAAATATAATATCAATATTGATTGAACAATTCTGAATGTTTAACAGTCTCTTACAATTACGAAATGATAATCATTAAGAAAAATAACGAGCAAGTTGTAAAATGGAAATTACAATACACATTGAACATTCATATTATCCTCATAACTGTAAATTTATGGTTTAATTTCTATCATGCAATAACCATACCTAAATTATCTTTATCTCACAATTTCCACAATAATTAAGAATAAGAATGTTGGCATATTACGTATAATTACTTCGAATCTATGTCATGGTTATTATCAAAAGAAAATATAATTGATGTCAAATATTTGTATACAATAACTATACATAGTATAATTAGGTATACAATTGTAAAAAAAAAAAAAAAATGACTGTTAAGGGGATAGGACGGGGTCCTCCATATCCACCCCGTGTGTACCCCACTGTTACGGAATATTGTATAAGCCATGATTAATTTCGTCATATATGAACTATTAACTATATGTGTTATCGTAATTGTAAATGTATAAATGGGTTTTACATAGGGTATAAGTATACAAATATAATGTGCCAAGCATAATGTACCAACAAAATAATTATGATGTTCAGTATAATTTTATCGATACCATATAATACATAGATATTAGGCATTGGGTAGGTATGATAATATAGCAAGAATTTAAAATAATTAAACTAATACGAGTAGAACAATATTTTTTACTTGAAAATTATAGATTGATTGTGAATTAAAAGTATAACTTTAAAATATAATCACTGCAATCGTAAAACGGGTATACACTCGTGCACTTGCTGATTACATCACTAGTCATGGTCGAACGCAGACGTTATGAATAGGATTTGCAAAAGCAAAAAATAATAATAATACTAGTAATAATTCACATACGATTTTCTGAAAATTTTACCTTTTAATTCAAACAAACGGAAAATAACCTAAAAAATTTACCTGATACGATATTTTTTTAATGTTATTAGGGTATTCGGCCACGTACCTCGCATACCTTATGCGTACAATGCAACTGGTAGTGTGTATACAAATGAATAATTATAGCGAACCCAGTGTTACATAGTAATAATAAAAAATAAAATAAATATTCAAACCGTTTTTTTTATTTATATTAATAGTTGGAGTTTGAATTGAGTTCGAAAAAGTTCCAGTTCGAAACTTTACTATACTTGAATTTGACTTTGTAACGCAAAACCAGACTCTCAGTTTTCGATTATTCGGATCTCTAGTTCCAAATGTATTTTCTTCTCCATATACGTCTTCCAATTCTTCATTATAGAACATTATTATTTTTTAGTATTTCTTATTGGTTGATAAATTTGTCTTAATATTATTTTTCTTAAAGATAAAAAGTACGAGTTCGACATTATCGACATTAGAACAGGAACCAAACTCTCAAAATTGCATGTATTATTTTTTTATCCTAGGTCCAGGCCAATTCGATATGTTGTTTTTTTTCAAAAAAAAAAAATTATAAATACAATGATATTATATAGTAATTTAAATTTAAATTATAGGATCAACCATTTTAAAAGATAGCGTTTATAAAATGTTAATCAATTTAATACCAGCAACATAGGCAAATGTTTTAAGTATCCCATGAATTTGTATGCAACCCAATGGTTAAAACCATTTTATTTTATATTTTTTTCTATATGGATCTATAAATATCGTACTCAGCTTATTATGTGCATCTCAAAAATGTTAATAATATTATATGGTATAAAATAAAATCATTTTCGGCAAAATATTGATTTGAACCTTGTTTAATTTAGTCAATTATGCTATATAATTAAGCTACTGTCGTAAAATATGATATAATAAATTGAATTAAACTTGATTTAAAACATTACGGAAGATCGTATAAAAATGTTCTAAATCCACTAATAGCTAGACAGTAATATCTAGTAACATGAGAACAAAGTTACCTAATAGTGTTATTAGCTAGTAACCGTTACAGGCAATCCAACTGTACCAATATAACATTAAAATAAATAAAATATTATTAAACGTGTTTATATACTAAGTTTAATGATTGTGAATATCTAATTGTGTCCTCCTAAAAATTTTCGAATATAACTGCATAGTAATAATTATAGTTTCGAATTAATGTGCCTATATGCACATACATAATATTGGGTAACTAATAACTCAACACAATATTATGAAAAATACAACTTTCGAACATTTCTGAAATAGCATAAAAAAAAATCAATTATAAATAATCAATTTATAGAATTCTGGTAAAAATAATAAGCCTTTAGATAAATAAAAACAATATTTATTCTCGCATATAATATAAAATATATTTTATAAAAGTATGTAATGTTGCATAATACGTAAGATGTAGAAGATAAGAAAAATAAACTACATATAATTTAATATAAAAATGATTATTATTCTCCCATAAATATTGCTACGGCTTTTCATCTATGAATCATAAATGTTCGATTTGGGGACAGGACATCCCGACTACTTCTATTTTAATATATTTCCACGTACATTATCTTCTAAATTCTCTTGATGAAATGCTAAGAACTGTATATAATGAATGTATTTTTTATATTTTATATCAAATATGAATTCAGACTTCAATATCAAAAATAAACCCTAATTCTCAAAAACCTATAATCGGCGTCGTTTATAAAGTGGGGAGAATTTGAAAATTCGAAATGTTATGAATCTTGCTCATCAATAGACATTTTTTGGAAAATTAAAAAAATTTGAAATCGATTTGAATATTTAAAAGAAGAGTCCAGAGTTTCTTAAATTTTGGGCGGCCACTTATTTAATTTTACTAATTATGTTAAATTCATCTTTTTTTATTATATAATTATAAGATATATATTATTATATATTTATACACATATTTGTATATAATGCAATTAAAATGTTTTGCCTTATAAATAATACATTTTATTTATTTATTATTCAATATTTTATTGGGAAAAGTCGGGTGGTTGATGGTGAGTGTAAGGCCGTAGGAGACATATAGCCTCATGTGTTAATAAGATATAAGCACCATTTTTGACATGTGAGTTTTAAGGATTCTTAAAGCGAGTTTTTATGTATATTCGCATTATCTGATAAATTATATATTTATACCGCAACTTTTTCGTCTATAAATAAAATACATGTCCATGATATCGCTATTCTGTGGTGTCCATAATACTTATCTATATGATGTTTCTCCCTATTTTCCAGATAATACTTGCATTAAAAATACTATATAAACAATTATTGTATTAAAATAATAATTTTTGAATAATAAATAATATATAATATATAGTTTATATCACTGACACCAAACGAATCTAAAGAGTTTTATTTAGGCAATTTATTATACTTTCTTTGTACAATTTTGTGTTTTTGTGAGGCGAACGTGATTATTAGTGTTAGTAACCTAAAACAAAAGTATATAATAAACCAATACACACACTTGCATGTACAATGCATAATATGTCAACTATCTAATTTATTATCACAAAAAAATTAATACATTTTTCACTAAAATAGACGATTCTGACTGCATCAGAACGTCGCAATGAATACATCAATTTTAGTTTTAAAAACATATTCAAATTTTACATAATAGACATTAATGTTCAAAATTTTGAAAATATTCCTTAAAATGATTTTAATTATAATTAAACGTTAGATAACGTATACGTGTATTAAAAAAACGTAATATTCTTTAATTTTAAAGGGTTTGTATTGGAAAATTTTAATAAAATTATTTAAATACATTGTTTTAAAAACATTTGAATTTCAAATTGTTTGTCATATGGTAGAAACTAGAAACGGTTCATAAATCATAACGACAAAAAAGGCATATGAAATTTTTACTTTTTAGTTTTCGGGCAGGAAGTATATTATCTTTCGGGCGCATATGTACACATCCATTAAGATGCTTTTGAGCTATTTTTGGGGGGCTAAATTGGGTTACGACTACTACATCAATGAATTAATTTACTCATAATTTAGTTTCTAACAAAGTTCTTTATCAATATCCATACATAGACATGAACATTGAACACAGCGAAACAAATATGAATGTTTTATTGTAAGTACTTCAGTACTTGTACATTATATTACTTTCCGATCATTCTATAATATATTATTCGATTATAAAACATGTGATTATAAATATAAAATGTATAAAAAAACCTCTGATAAAACAATTGGAAATATATTGTGTTTCTATATGCAGTAGAGGGATTTACGAGCACAATGATGCTTAGGATGAAATACGTGTACTTGACATTGCTATCATTTGAAGTATACCTAAACAAAATAAATAGATAACACCGAATGACACCTGAGAACACGAGTATAAGTACGATCTAGAATTTTCGCATTAAACTAGTGTTGTTATTTTTTCTCCTGCAAGTGTATAGTTGAAAGGAAGAGAGCAATAAAACCAACTAGACTCGTCTTGTGTTATACGGAATGACTAGGATGGAATAAAAATTACGCGTATACAAGAGATTTCGCTAAGTAATTGATGGCAATTCCGAACTTAATTAACGAGCTCATCCCGTACGGTATAATATAATGTAGAATGGGGGAAAAAAAATAAGAAAATAAAAAAAAAACCTGTTCAAAGTATATTATATACTTACTTATAGTATAATGCGTATTGCCGGAGAAAAAAAATATCGTGTGCGCGTAACAACGTCGGTGGCCCGAGATAAAAATCATTTTCTAGACGGAAAAATATAGTGTAAGTATACACAATTCTGTTGTATAAATTTACCGGTGATGTGAAAAAAAAAAAATGACGTTGCCCATCAGGACTACTAGACCATTACACAAAACTTATTGATTCTGATTGCATATCTGGTGCAATTTTTCTCTTCCGACCTTAAACCTTTTCTCCTCTCTCAATCTCGTACGTCAACCATCCCAGATTACATATATATATATATATAGTGCAGGATTGATTGCCGGGTTACGGTTATAATTACGACGTCCAATGCATATATGCATAATATAATATATACATTATACATGTACGTCAATTATTGTATTAATAATACGTTTGACAACACGTTTCTCCCGCTCTATATACATTTTTGAACTTGCAGCTACTTGATTCCCACACGGCTGGTCGTCATCGTTCTTTTTAAGAGTGACAGATCCTTATCACAATCACTTTATTTTCCCTTCAATAGCTGTGCCTGTATATATATCTATATATTATAATAACTACCTGTTGTGGTCGTTTTCGTTGTCATATAGTACCCGCACAGAGTGTAATTTCGTTGATAATTTCACTGGTTCAAAAACAAGCCAAGTGACACGAAAAACGTGACCGTAGCCGTACAACATCCTTTCCGTATAAACTCTCATTTGACATAAATAGATAAGAAGGATTATGTGTTCGTTCGTTGTCCATGCGCTAGCAAGGAGGAAAACAATTTTCATTGTGACGCAATGTTCATATTGTCCTTTTTTTTTATATAAAAGAAAAAAGTATAAACAAAAGAGTATGAGTATAGTATGTATAGAGTGGACGTTTTTTTTTTCCTTTTTTTTTTTTTTTTAGGTACTTGTAATATAGACGTGACTCCGTGTGCATTACCAGTCGTCGTCTCATGACCACCGTGTTATTGTTCTGTTATTTTGTTTGTTGTTGTTTTTTCGACATATATATTTGTATCACGAAGGAATTAAGCCGGAGCATCATTCAAGCTTTAAAAAACATCATAATATTTGCAACGCAGGATACTGTATGCAATTTTTATTGTATTTTTAACATCATTAAAGTAATAAAAGTGTATTATTATCATACATGAATGACACGATTACACGAAGTTTCAATGTTTTTATTTTCGTATAAATATATATATTTAATTCAAAAATGTAATAATATAATTGGTACCTACAGAATATCTACATATTAACTTTTTTGTTATTAAATAACCTATGAATAAATATATTAAAACCTGCATCATAATAAATTATTACATATACCTACTGTTATATACGTTAATTTTTCTAATTGACGCGTATGGCAACATAAAACAATAGAACACAATCTGATGTATGAAATACATAAGTAACACAGAAAAATAACCCTGGCCGTTATTATTCTCAAAACAAATGACAGTTATACCTTTTATATAACCTAGATCAGGACTCTGCGTCTTAGCAAAAGATCTGGTCTCTCGAACGTCAAAATAACACTCGAATAATTTTCAACCATAGTGAGGTAGTTCCAAGTTAAAACTATATAAGTCCTAAGGAGCATACTATTACAATGGGCTCAGGTTAGATTAACAAGAATACTTGTAAGGTCAATAATGACTAACACATTTTAAAAGGTTCGTACGCTGTCAAAATAATGTAAAATATAAGCAAGGTAAAAATGCAGTTAAAACTTGGTACAAAACTCTTTAAAAAAATCGTAGCATAAAATACAATAATGCGCATACAACTCCTCGCTCTCAGAGGTCTCTCACAGGATCATCCTCACAAGCGATTCTGGATTTTGAAATATGCATTTTTGGTATTATAAACCGATTAAATTATAAAAGTGCAACATAAAAGTTTTGAATTTTAATGGGGTACGAGTCACGGTGTCGATTTAGATTGTGTTGGCATATATTATAGCTACACATATATATTAATAGGCCGAACATACAACAATATATGGTTTAAAAATGGTTTTTCCTAAAACTCGGTTATCATGTTACCACATTGGAATCAAAATCACTTTTTCAAATCCATATGTCTATATTATAATTTTGAAGAAGGTTAAACGGTTACCGGTAGGACTTGAAAGTAAAAACATTTCTATATTCTAGGCATATTTCCTAATTTTAATATTCTTATTACATATTTATTGATTAATGATAATTATTGATAATATATATTAAACAACATTGTTAATTAAAAATTAAAATTAAAATTTTTAATTTTTAAGTAAATTTATATGGGGTTAAAATGGGAAATTTTTTTCAATAAACACTTCTTAAAGTAGACATTCACATTTATTACCACATTTAATATTCTTAATACAATAATTTAACAAGCATAAGTAAAGCCTTTATTAAAGTAAAAATAATATAGTTATTTACAATGTAGGTGTCAACAAGAAATATTATATTTAAGTTAAACAATTTTTACGTGTTATTTAATTTATATGTGTATTTACTATTTACCTATGTATATATTTTCCATTTTTATGTATGAACGTCTAAATGGTTTTTGGATAAATCAGTATTTTATATTGTACAAAAAAATGTACCTAAATGATGTATTTTTAATAATAGTTTGTTCTTTTTAAACTTAGTTTTAGAATTTAATTATCGAATTTAAGATTTTTAAATATTGAGTATTATTATTTTTATATTCTAATTACCTCTTGTAATTAATTTCAATATTTGTAATTTTTTCTTACGAAATTAAGAATACTTTTATTTCATTAGAGTAGGTAACATTATTAACCTATACGTCATATTGCTAATGACTGCTAATACGCGACTGTGGAATACAATATCATATTTAAATAACCACGTTTTTGTTGACAATTATATTAAATTCTCTTCGCGAATTACAAGGCGGTGGGGTGGCTGTGACGACGATGGTGACCAACTTTGTACGATCATATTTAATTCAAAATTTTAAATTAAAAATACCAAAAAATGTTTAAGGTAAGAGAAAAAAGCTTGCGGATAAGGCTATAAATGTAAAGGGGGGGGTTTCAGAACTTATACAATATCAATTAGTTTTTAAGTCAAAAATTACAAGGGGAAAGAGGAAGGATTCATTTTACGTTTATTATTATCTTACATATTTTCCATAAGAAAGTTTAATTACAAAAAGTTAGTCAACGTTACAAAATGTAACGTTCAACTAACTCGACGAATAACTAAGATAACATAACGTTTAAAGAACGTAACATTTAAAGAATGTAACGTTAAAAGAACGTATATTTCAACTAATGTCATGACTTACTAATATAATGGTAAACTAACCTAAAGTTTAAATAACGTAACGTTTCACTAACGTACCATTTAACTAACGTAACGTTAAACTAATGTAATGTTAATTAATTTAAGATTAACTAACGTGACGTTAGTTTATTTTCACGGTAATTTTGGTAGCATCTGTATAGATGTTCACATATCAATAACACTATTTATACATTTAAGATTTTATGTCTATAAACATTACGTAATATAAATTATTATTTATTATTCAGAAATTTAACTAAAAATCAATAAACCCGTTTATATTTTCAGGATGTTAAAAATAGGTAGGTACTTTAATTTAGACGTAGGAATCTAATACAAACATTTAGGACAATAAAACGTGGATAAATAAACTTGACAAATTCTATTACTATATCTACTTCTATAAAATTTTATTATCATATATACAAGCGATCTACTAGGCATACTCATTATTGAATATATAATAATAATAATAAAATATAATAATATATAATATATTAGATTCTGAATAGAATGAGAGGTAGCTAGTGATTTTGCGATAATGTTTTTTTTTTTTTTTTTTTATTAAAGAATTATGAGTAAATAAGTACATTGAAGAATTAATTTTTTTTATCTTGCCAATAGTTTTCCAAAGCATAAATAAAAACTAACATTTAAAATGGAAATATTTTATAAAATTAAAAGTGGTAATTTTTTTACTTTTTAAGTACTTTTCAAAAGCGTACAAAGATAACTTTTAATAAAGGAAATATTACAAAAATTTGTTATAAATTAGAAACTAACAAACAATCTAGTCATGATTATCGAATGGAGATTTCCACTTCATGAATAAACTATTTCAGTAAGTGAATGTGATATATAATATAATTTTAAATAATATTTAACATATTACATATTTTAATTAGGTTTTATATACATTATGTAAAAATTAATTATGTTATTAAAAATAAAAAGTGTAAAAAACTATTGCCGTAAAAAAATATAAGTACGTATTATTTGGTTATTTTTCCTTGCGCATTTATCTACAAAACATATTAATTTAAAAAATTAAAATAAACATTATTGTAAAACCAAGATATTGTTTTTTTTTACTCTAAAGAGACTAATATTAATATATATTTTTAATGGTTTTTCAGTCGTTTTTGTTTGGCATGAGTGCCATTTTTCATGGAAAGTTTAAAGAACAAAAGGCATATATGTCCAAATTGCTTAACAGTCATTGGCGTTTATCAACCGTCATAATTTTTTAATATCAGTTTGATTGCATATATAAATAATGCAAATATATAAGTATATAATTTATTTCATTTTGCTTTTATTATATCACGTATAATTATTATTGTAATCAATATTATTATTCAATTATTTCAGTGAAAGAACTAATTGAAAATTTTTTATGAGTAACTATGGGTCCCCAATATATAAATTTCGGAGGAAAGAGCCGAGGGAGAGAATCTTCAGCCAAATTTCCAAATCCATTATTTTATTTTTTGTTCAACACCAACATTATCATCAGATAATATTCTCCTTAAGGAATGTACAATGTACATGTCGCCTCTGTGTTTTCTTAATTGACCGCTGTACAATTGATAGGTAATTGAAATAGTTTTCTAAATAAATCAGTATGAGTAGTAACTGCTAATATAATAATTTCAATTTCAGTGAAAAAATGTTGGATATGAAATGGATTGTAAATAAAGAATATAAACAGTGAATTTTTTTTTTTCAGTATGAGCCAGGCTTATCTCAGAAACTAATGTACCAAATAATAATGACAAATAGGTGTACAAAATTTAATATATACACTCAATTCTATGTTATCCATAATTTTAAAATTGTATATTTCTTTTATTTGTTAAAACTATATTAACTTTCGACTTTAAAATTACAGTGTACGATCTAAATTATACATTCTTAAAGAATATAGTGTTTATATGAGAATTTACATGGATTTTTTTTAATACGATTAATATTTAACGAATAATAAGCTTTCAAATTTAAGACGTAGTGGAGTGAATAAGTATCTAGTGCAGTACATAATTTTCAATATAATACTCGTATTGCATACTATTGCATATTACAGTACTTCTCAACTCCTCCTCTTCTTTAATTGCAATGCATTGTACTTGGGAAATTTTTTCAGGATTAGAAATATCAACACGTGTAAATACTACTAAAAATATTTTATATTCTTAAGAAATTTTTAATAAAAGCTGATGTAGTTTTAGCAGATAAAAAAGAGAAATACAATATTGTAAAAAGATAAAAAAAATAAAATTTGGTGTACAAATAATTTTATGAAAAAAACTGAAATAATTATTTATATTTTCTGAAATATAGCCAAGCTCATGATAAAACAAATCATCCTATATGTATTTTACTGTATACTACAGCAAATTTGTTAAACATGCTAAAATATTAAAATGTACAATATTACAATTATTTATACTATTAGCCACTTTTAACTTATTTGTGTGTTTCCAGCAACAGGTTTAGAAATGCTGTCATCATAAATTTGCTACCTACCTGCTTTAAGTATTTTTGGTATAAATATATAAATATTAATTATTAAAATAATATCAATAATAATATAACGAAAATGTGTACTAATAATGTATTTTTTTACAAATATTATGTACAATTTAAAAATGTAAAGACAACAAATTAGGGTATATGGAAGCACTTCAATCGTCTGGTAGGATACTGTTATAAAAGTAAGGATAATTCAATGACTTTTATAAAATTATTTTGAGTAAACCTCGGTGTAATAAACATGACAATTATCATAAAAAAATTTAATTTATGATGTCACTTTAAATATTATTTTTAGTAAAAGATATTTAGTAACAACTACCTGTATGTCAACTTTATTTGTTTCTTTTCTATTTCTAAAATATTTTCAGTTATAAAAGGTCGTTTTCCTTTGCGTTTTGCAATGCTACAGGGAAAATAAAAAATAATCTTTGAAAAGTAAGTACTATCTAGATTATATTTTTTTTTTATCAAAGAATCTCTTTAAGGAGGTTCTACAAAACTACAATTCGAACCATTTTAACTGAAAAAACAGTTTCAAGTAAAAAAAAATAAATATCATTGTAAAACAATAAAACATAAAACCACTAGCTCTCTCGGTACGCTCAAAATCTAAAATATTTTTTTTCAGTCAATATTTTAAATATAGTTAAAGTAATCTAAGACATTGTATTTAGTATAATTTGATGGTTGTAAAAACCAAAATTATCTCTTTTTAGGACTTAAAACATTGAAATTTAAAATGTCCATAAAAAGCCGAAATTGCAAATATTTTTTTAAAAATATAATTAACATGAATATAGATAATAAATTACATATTAGGTGTAAATTTTAAGAATTTAAATTATTTTCAAACTAATGAAGAAATAAAAATCTTGATGATTTGACAATATCGTATTTTTGCCGTTTTTTTTTTTTTTTTTATCATTTTTTGTAGTTTTTTCTTACACATTAAAAATCCATTAAAAAAATCCAAAAATTATCTGTATAAAGTACCAACTAGATACAATTTACTACCTGAAATAAAGAAAGCTTGTAAAGATCGGAGCACTCCTTTTAGTGAAAATGTTGTTAACAGAGAAAAAAATAAAAATGAACATCGTTGTAAAACTTCTAACTCCCTCGCTATGCTCAGAATCTAAAATGTATTGATATCCATATTTGTAACAATAGTTTTCATGTAGTTTTAAAACGAAAATGGTAAATATTAATCATACCAAATACTCGAATGATATTAATATTATACCACCGAATTGGTAATAAATAATAATTATAAGATAAAAGTTAAGATAAAATAAAAATTAACCAGATACAGGTGGTACATACCCTCTTTGGTCCTCTGACATGATAGTGCATTATTGTTTTTAATTTTAAGCAAAAAAACATCGTAAGAATTGAAATATCTAATAAAATATCGTATATACAAAATATTTCCAGTAAAATTTAAGAGTATTTATTATTTTATTAGTTATTACCTACTTATTATATGTAAACATTTTCTATTAATAAAATATTATAAAAAAATAAAAAAGATAAATCGAAATGAAATCAAGGTATTGCATTATTTTACTTATATTCATTATTTTATTTACAATAGTTATAAACACTATCATATAATTCGCTTTAATATAATTATTTTATACTATATATTATATAATAACATTATAATTTAATCAAGGATGAACGTTAAATATCTAGTTCATAAGTTAAAGTTATTTAGAAAAGTTAATATATTGATAACATTTAAATTTAACAATTTAATTTAGTATACTTTTAACATATCTTATTATCTAGTTGATAAAATATGTGAATACGTTACAAACTAGTTAGTTAGTATTTTATTCCATTCAAAGTAAAAATAAATTTAAACAAAATACATTTGAATTAGAATCAAAATTTAGTTAAAAGTTAGCTAAAAACATACCTACTTCGAAATAAAACGTATTATGTAACTAATTATTATAGGTACCTATCTAATTTTGTCCGTAATTAATTCGTATTGCCTTATTATAAAACAATGCAAATATTTCATATACAAAATACATACCATGTATATGAATTTAGTTATTTAAGTTCACTTACGCTAGATTATCATTTTAACTTTAACCAATTAGATTAGTAATTAACTAACTTTTAACTCTTGAATTTACTGAATTTATTAAAAAATATGTTCTAATTAAGTTAATTTTAGTTAATTGATCGTTTACTTTGCCTATCCATGAATATAATATACTATTATAATTATATTTCTGCTATATTTTATACTGGCGATATTTTACTAGCAATGTTTTGGTCACGCGATATTTTGTCGGCGATTCTTTAAAGCCCGGCTTATATCACTATTTAATTATTGTATAAACTAAATTATATAATAACTATTATGTTTAACGGCAATAAAACCATTTTAAAATTTATTGATCGCGTGTTGTATATTATGTATTTTTAGGATCAAGAACATCTTTGACCATGGTCTACCATAAATACGATTCGATATTACCTGCTCGGATTCTAATGTTTACACAGTACGGGAGTGATAAATATGTAAATTACACCAATTCCAATTACATATTTTATGGCGAAGAGTTTAGATCGACTTCCCATTTTTAATTTATTTTCTCATCATATAACTTTGTAGGGTCATAATATTACGCTCGAATATCAGGAAAAACTATCATTATCAATTGATAATCATCATGGTCTCCGTTACAGCATAACATGAATTCCTTAAATCTATTTTACTGTTTCATACTTGTTATTTATTAAATGATTTTTATTATTAAATTTTTATTTATTAAATAATTTATTCTGAAAATGTGTGAAGATTTTCAACGATTAAAATCACTCATTTATTTATTTTCTTAAAATAATTAATTAATTAAAAACCACAAACAGGTACAATTACTTTTTTTAATAATAATTTATTTATATATCACTATTAAAAATATATAACTACCTATAATAGGTATAATAAATTTTTTATAAAAATTACTTATTCTGGTAGTCTTGACTAACCTAGCGTAACTTCTCTCTAAGAGATTTATCTGTTACTTACCTCTATCATGTTCTATATTTTTCAAATTATCTATCCCTAACCCTTTTACACCCCTTTTTAACCCATCAATCCACTTCTTTCTGGGACTTTCCTATGGTCTTTTGCAAATTTCTTTCATACAATAAATACTCTCGGAATTCAATTTTTTTTTTTTTTTTTATAATATAGACGTATGTTCTAACCGTTTAATTCATCGATCTTTAATAGAACTATTCTTTAAACTTATATCTAACGCACTTTTAGTTCTCTGTTATATTTCCTCCCTAAATTCCTATGGTCGCCATATGCTCATAATTCATTCTCAAGCAATCTATGCTTCCTTTCCGTTACATGGATCGTTATTCGTGATTCAAGAACAACTTGAGCGAAAGTTGTCCAGTTCATATTCTTGTCAGTCTCTAAAAAAATATTTGGAGAAATTTTTCTACTGCTCAATAGGTAGTAATAGGATAGTAATAGATAGTTATGTGTACCCCGATCGCACCCCCCCCCCCACCATATTACGTAAGTTGAAGTAAAATGCGCAGTTAATGATAATTCATAATTTTATCCTTACAAATATATATATAATAACGAACGGTATATAAAAGCCCAGTTGGTGAACGACTTGAGGTATTTACTATTCATCAGTGTTGGGTATTAACGTAACATGCATTACTCGTTACTTTAACGTAGTTACTTTTTCGAGTAACGTTATAGTAACTTTTTATTTAATTTTGTAGTTACGTAAGAGTAACTGCGTTAGTTACTCTTGTAAGTAACATTGTATAATAACGCGTAACATATTTATTCATAAAAAATAAAATTTATTCTAATAAATTCGTATCAAATAGACGATCCATACCTGCGAAAAGTAGATATTTTAACGATTGTATGATTTTATAATAGGTAGGAGTAGGCATGATATTGAATTTTAAAATATTCAACTGACGGTTATTAGAAAAAAATTACGATAATTTTGACATTTTTTTTTTTTTATTATTTTCATTTTTACACATTTAAAAATGTTAAAAGTAACGTCATTGAAACTAGTTAACTTTTTAATTAAAAATGAATGTAACGCTATTACTTTCGCATTAAGGTAACTAAAAGTTAATCTATTTACCTTTTAATTTTGTAACTAGTAACGTAATACTCAGTTACTTTTTAAAAGTAACTTACTCAACACTGCTATTCGTACGAAGAATAGATACTGTCTAATATAATCGCACTATTCACTACCAAATATATGGGAAAAAATTACAGAGATAGTACATTGAAATAATTGGTCTCATCTCTGTGTATCAATAATTTAATGGTGCTTATGAAAACAGTCGACTACGTAATTTCCGATACTTCCGGTATCCCACGGTACACGATATCGTCGGTGATTTCAAAATCGATTATATTTTTGTAAAACCGATCGCGGTAATTTATCGCACAGTATGCATACGACAATATTATTGCCATATACAATGCTAAATATCCAACTAACGGTCATGAACACTATCTCGAAGGCGTGAGCATTATAATAATATATAGGTTGGTGCCAAGTATATTAAATATTTAAACCCGTTTCACCAATAAAACGATAATAATAATTATTAATAATATGGTTACATGTACATATATTGTATAAAATACATATAATTTCGATGAAAATTATTTACGATGTGTAGCTGATGTATCCGAAGAACTGGAGATCACACCGTCTATATGTATTATAATATTATGTTTCCGATGTATCTCATAATACAAATCGTTGTACAGGTTCTAATTATCACGGGACCGTGCGAACCTTATAACCACATTTCGTACATGGTTTATTATACCACCGATAATCGTGAACAAAATTAATCACAAGACGTAGCTAGGTAGTGCCTAAATTATGACTATAAATAAGCCATTGATTAATTAACATCCAAATATCACCTATATATAATCATTGTCGGTGTTTAACTAAAAAGTACAACAAACACAATATTTATTCGATACACTCCTATTATAATATCAAATATGTTCAAATATTATATGTTTAATATATTTCAAATATGTTGACAGTACAGTGCATTATAAATTACAATTAGCAAATCGAGACTAAAAAGAAGATTGTTTTAGGTTGAAAAAAATTAAAATAAAAATGTAATAAAAATAAAAATTATAATATTGTATAGATCATCTGGTTTAAGTTTAAAGTCAAAGTCGTCAAAGTACATGATATAATGTTAAGCTCTTATAAACACACCGAATTACTATACCATTTACAAATAATATAGAATATCATATCACGTCATCTTTTAAATCGAAATTTTTAAAAACTCTCTGTGACTTTCTTATAAAAAATATCAATGATTGCTACGATCTGTTTATATTATAGTAATGAAAGCTATCAATGGTTTTTATTATTCATATACACATTTCAATCATCAAGGTGGATTGAATTTACCAATAAAATGTATTACCTACTGAATACCTACTTTCTGACCTAGATATTTAATAAAATAATAATACTATGAGGTAAAATAATAGCAAAGTTTTTAAAAGAGATGCTAAAACGTATATTTAATTTAAATTTCTTATAGATATAGGTAAGTAATTTGTACTTATATCAAAATATTTTATAGTCATACGCAGGTCTGTATTTTTTTATTATAATAAAACCTTTATTTTCCTACTATTAATATTATTTTATTTAGTACAATACGAGTTTTAGTATGTACCCATGTATTTATTAATACTAATATAATCATATTATATAGGATAAATCATTGGAATCGCATATTATAAAATAAATATATGTAAATTAATCAGTACATATTTAAATATACTGATTTTAAATGATTATAAATTATAAATACGATTTTTATTAATTTATTCATTTTATTTAAAATACCTACATTATAAGCATATATTTAAATATATATATTTGTAACATATCATTATACAACAACAAAAATATGTGATTTACTAATCCATCGAATAGGACACATAAATGAATCATTTGACTACAATAGCATTTTGGTGCACAAAAGAGTGTATACATAAAAAACGAACATATAATGAAGAATATTTAAAAGGAAGTGTTTGGATTGGAACACGCAGTTCATGTAGGTATTGTTTATTGTCATGTAAAAGTAGGACGAAATGCTTTATCGTTGAATAAACTGAATTTTCTTCCAAATGGTGACACTGACAATCGCTATATATTATGTAATAAAAAGGCTAATCGCAAAAAAAACGCTGATTATTAATCTTAGAGTTAATAATTATATTATAAATATATAATATTATCATTATTCAAAATAGTATAAGAAAAAAATTGTGAGTTTCTAAAAACATTGTGTAGTGTTTGTTTGATTTTTACGTGAACTGTGATTATCAATTGATTTCTTCAAATAATATTATCTTATTCGGATAAAACTATTGATCAATACTTAACTGTCATCAATAACCATTTATACACATTGGTTTTTTTCCGGTCCGGTCTATGCCAAATAGTTTATATCATTATTTGCGTTAAGAAAATAGTGAATGCTTGTGAAATATATAAGTATGCTGTATATTGTACTCAAACGATCAATGTTTACGTAATATTATTCAGGAAAATGTAAATGAATATATTTTTCAAAAATATTATTTGGTTGGTTATATTAGATTTTTGCGGAACGAGGAATCCAATTATTTTAAAATTATGTTTAATGTTATTTTTTATCTGGAAACAACTTGTCAGATATATGCAGGAGCTGAGTAGGGTTTTTGGAGTAAAGAGCATTTTGCAAATGCATTTTATAGTTAATAATTTAGAAAGGTATTTTTTATAAAATAATAATAGTTTTATTAAGAGTTAAGAAACAAATTTTAAAATCCCATTCTGCAGCAAGCATGCAAAATTCCTGGTTTCAAAACATATTTTAAACAATAAACTAAAATTAGGTACATAAACAATTTTAAATAAATTTTTTAACCTATAATGCTTACATATACAGATATAAATCTAAAACCTAAAAAGTTAAAAATTAGAAACATTGATATTGGTAACCGCGGTAACGAGAAAAGACATACGGACGTTAGGAAAAACACTTTCTTCGAGCGTACTAGATATCTCGTTTTCTCCCCAGTAACTATATTTTAACTCTAGGTTAGGTTATAACCGTTACTTTACTTAGGTTAGTAAATTATTACCGATATACTCATGTTATATACACCAAAGCATCGTTTAGAATCGAAAAAAATGGTCCATAATGGATTTCAAATGCAATATATTCATCACGACTATTCTACCCAACAAGCGAAGTGTTTCCACCCCCAACAGACCGACATTTTTACTTTTTTTCCCTGAAAATCCGATCACATATTATGTCTTATTCACAAACTAAAACGCGTAAAACACAATTCTATTATAACACAATAGTTATATCACATATACTATACAAATATCTCACTCTACTTATGCTCAGAAATTATGATGAACTTTACTTTTGTAATGAATTTTGCAAGCCAAATCGTTAAATCAATCAAATTATTATTTAGTGATAATGTATTTTTTTTTTTTTTTTGCGTCAAAGTCAAACTATAAATATAGTACACCATAAATTAAAGTAATTACGGTCCACTGTTATAAATGAAACATATTGTCTATTGGCAATCTAATAACTAACCTATACTTGTATAGGTACATAATATAAGGAACACATATTTATTTTCCACATATTTACAGATAACTTTCATTTTATTTATTACGTGTATCAGAACGAGTAAAGCCAATATATAACAAGCTATAACTCACTTCAAAAATTAGATTTTCAATTATTGAAACTCGAACCACGTAATAACTAGAATAATGCGTTGATTAATATTATTTCTGCCAACTGTTGTTGAAATTTGTATTAAATTTAACAAAGGTGAAAATTAAAATTGCTTAATGCATAATTTTCCGGTTATCCTATTTTCTACATATATATTGACATATACATATGGACATAACCATAAATAGTATTATTTAAATGTTTTAAAAATGATTACCCTTTTATTATATACAATTACATTTTTAATTCATAAATTATGACTTATTTAATATATTCTTAATTCCATACCAATTGATAAATAAAACAATGTACAAAAGTTAAATTTGATTATAATTTTATAGTATCAAAGTAACCAAATATTGATTTTATAAATATTATATTACAATTAGGTACAAGCAAAGTATTATTTTATCTATACACTGATTTGCAATAAATATGTCGTTATTAGAATAAAACCCTTGTATGAAACATTTATTTAATTTTAAAATTTAATATTGTATTATATGATTATTTTCAAGTCTCAAACAAATGACATTATTATTATAATTATCATGTATTTACAATAAATTATTATTATTGGCATGTGCTGAAAAATAAACAGCATTAAAAATTAATTAAAATATATTCAAACAAATGAAACATTATTTAAAAAATATTTAATTTCATCCCACAATCAACTGATTACAACTGGCATGGTTAATAATCATTAAATTTTTGTTTTATTCATTATTTATAATTTACCTACAAGATAGGTAATATATATTAAAATATTATATGACTATTCTTCTATGACATAATAGTTTGATATCATATGACCAATGAAACTATAAATCTAGTTCCTTAATTAAACTTTCCAATAAATGTCATAAATATTGTGATTTGCCGATTCCACCTCATCTTGGCCTTATTCATGTCGGTTATTCCTTTATATAGTAGGTAGCGTTTAAAAAATACCCAATTAATTAAAATGCAATATAAAGCAAAATTTAGATTGATTAATTTTTCGAAAGAGTTTATCATAATTTAATTGGTTCCTAGGTATTAACCCGTTTGAAACAGTTAATAAACGATTTTTATTACACCTGTCTCAATATGTAATTTATATAATGTTATTAAGAACCAATTTTACTTCAATGACGTGAATACTAATTTTACTTTTTATTTATTAGTATTATAATATTGTTATTCAGCTAATCTACTAATATAATATATTATTCAAGAATCAACAACCAACAGCTACACAATTTGTTAACATGACACTTGAATTAATTTTAGATTCTTATCGAATATTGGAAGCAATTGATCCGCCTACATTATTATTACTTATATCTACTAAGTAATATGTATATGCGAGAAGTCGTTTTTTGAAAATAAACTGATTTGTTCTAATAAACTCCAAAATCGAATGCATCCGTAAACTAAAAAAAGGATATCTTATTCATTTTAGCTTAAAGTTAGATTACATCCTATGTTTAGATTACAACATCCGGTTTGGTCAAAACATTTAAAGTTATCATATTTTGGAATTATAATTTTCCAAATGATAAAATAATATTGAATAACTAAAATATATTTCGTCAAGTCAATAATCTTTATAGTCATATATTGCATATACTCGTATGCATATAATGAATAATAAGCGAGTTTGAAATTATCTTTTGAAGTCCTCGATATTGAAGACTACCTAAATCATAGGGCTCACCCTTATAACCTATTATTCTCAATTATTATGGGTTCATATTTATGTTACATAGACTGACCTATCAATCACAAGCCGGGCCGAATTTAAGGAGGGGCCAGTGGGGCCAGTGGTTCCAGGCCCTCACCACTTGGGACCCTCACCAGCTGTGATAGAATTGTAAAAAATTTTGAAGGAAAACTTTTTGAAAAAAAATAAATAAAAATGTATTTAAGCAGTTGCCCGAATTCTGTATGTTTGATATTAATATTTGTATATCGTATAATAATATTACGATTTTTGTTTGTCATTTATTTGACCGTAGATCATCGAACTTATGTGTCGCTTATGGTCATTATTTAAAAGGACACTGCATACTCGTTTTTAAGATGTTGTGTACAGGCAGTTTTTAAGAAATTTTTAGAAATATTAAAATATAATAATTTTAAAATATTTAAATAAAAGTTTAAAAGTCATTTTGGTCCTGTGCCTGCCACTTTTTATTGTTGTGTAATCACGATATTTAATAGAAAAACCATATTTACTCAAAAGTGTTAAAACGGGTTTTTAAAGTAATTTTTGAATAAAAATACCTATTATCATATCAATAAAGGACAATATTTGGGAGTGAACCTCATTTCAGTTTTTAAATTAAATCATTTTAAAAAGTTATTGTAGTTTTAAAATCTTAAAATTTTTTTTTAATTTTTAAGCTTTAATAACTTTGTTTATAAAACAATAAATGAACAATCCTAAATAAAATTTACTCCAAAATCCAAAATGTTGGCTTCTATCCATTGTATAATAAGTATTTTAACTCTAAAATCACTTTATGAATCCGTATTAACAGTTTTGCATAAACATGTTTTTATCGCTGAAAAACATCAGTGTAGCATCCTCTTAAGTAAAATATTATACAATTAATTATAAAGCTAGGCACTTTAGGCAATTTTTTCATGTGCGAACTCTATTATTTCGATTTATTATCTATTATTACCTATAGGTATGGTGATCATAAATATAAAACAATCAAAAAAAGTAGAAAAATTATCATTTGGTGAAATGTAAAAAAAAATTCTTGAAATTTTTTATTTTCATTTTTAAATATTTTATATAACATATTTACATAATAAACGTGCAACACTTACAACAAAGTTTAAATCTAATAATTTGATTGTAATATGTTTTTATTAAATTTAAATAAATTTAAAAAAAGATTAAAGATGTAAATAAAGTGTTTTACTTTTATTAATGTTGAACGGTGTTCAAATAATAATAAATTATTTTATTTAAATATAAAATATATTACACTAAAAGTACTTACTAGAAGATATAGACTTAGAAGATATAACACATATGGACCCAACCCATGTTGTTTACAGAAAAAAGGACGAAAGTTTTATGAGTAAAAAAGTTCGATATGGCTGATTAAAAAGAAGATTGACATAAGCTACAATGTGATTAAACGTATATAATCAATCTGGGGCTCAAAAAAGAAAAGATGCTTCTGAAAAAGCCCCACCATCCTTTTGCTCCGGGCCTCCAAAACTATAAATCCGGCCCTGATCACAAGTATCATCTATATTTTGAACAAAAATATTTAACATAATAAATCTTTTCATTCTTAGCATAATATTTTTTTTAATATTTATAGTACCTATCAAAGGAAATTAATTATTTTATTAAGAATTATAAGGTTCTATTTAAAGAATATAATTTACGTTTAAAATTGAATGATTCTACATGTTAAACCTTTCCATTCCCAACATCACATTTTCGTTTTTTGTTTATTACTCGGCAAATTGTCGAGATAGATACTATTTTAGCGTTTTGTTTTATTATGTATTGAGTATGTATGAGTCTTATAGACTCTCTTGAATAATTCAGAGACGACGAATATTATTATGTGTAGCACAGAATTTAACGAAAAACAAAGCTCATCCAAACGTGATCACCCCACACTCCACACCAGTAAAAATAGGCCGTTATGGATGAGAAAAATACAATTCAGGAAAAAGTTAACTTTAAACAAATGTTCGCCATACTGGCCCAATACGATATGCATAAATCAGTGGCGTATTTCCGGGGGGGGGGGAGGGGAGAGATTTGGGGGATAGGTCCTCCTCATGAACTTTGGCATTTTATTTTTTTTATGGAAACGTATAGTAAAATGAAAAAATATATGCCTAAAGAGGGGATAATATATTTCCATAAAAAATAAAATAAAAACGATAAAATGATATAATTCATATTATCTGTGTAGAATTGAGGAACAACATAGGAATTCCACAAGGAATGGATTTCTTTTATTATCTATGTGTGTTACAGATTCTATCGATTTATTTATAGAATATAGATAACCGCCACCGCACGCCAGCACCGTATTCGTGAACCGTTACCCCGCCAACATACATCTATGTCTCCATCTATAGGTACAATGATACAATCGACAATGCGACATCGTGTCATAGACAATATTTATATTATTACATATGTAATTTATATCATTTTCATCAACAAAACGTTCAGGTTTGTTGTTTTTAATTATTATTAAATGTAGACTAGCTGTATCGATTTTTTTTTAGTGAATTTAGTAAATTTTATCCATATAATTATAAAAGTTTAAAACGTATAGCTGTTAAGGTAAGTCTGAAAACACTACTATGTTATTTTAACTGCTATAATACTTTTAATAACTGTTCATTGTAAATAATAAATTACTTTTATCTTTTTACAGAAAAATATAGAAATAAATAAGTAGATATGTAAAAAAATCAAAAACAAAACAATGTTACAAAAAACTGATCATATTAAATATTTGAGTTAGGCGTAGTTTAGAAGCATTTAAAGTTTAATATAATAATGAATGCCCCCCCCCACCCATATTTGTCCCCACTGGTTACCTTATGATAAATTATTTTATCCGCCCCTCAAACAATATATTTTCTAAATACGGCGGCGCCCGCGTAAATATATAAAATGTACTACCCGCTGCGGTATACATATATATCAACACAAAGTTGCACAGGATTTGTTGTTTTTTTCTTTTTTTTTTTTGTACTTTCAAAAAACTCGTTATATTTGTACGTGTAAAACAGCGTATATATACTGCGCGTATAATACATCGAATTATACGAATATGGTAAATAATATACGTGTGTTATACGGACATACTGCTGGTATAACGATATAAGCGACGTGTGAAACATTGCATATTATGTGATTTAGGGTTGTGGCGACTAGATCGCGTAGAGGGTCTCTTGTATTGCGAGCGTCTCAATCGGCGTGTGCGCGGACCAAAGAACACGGGAAGGCTATTAACGAATGTATAAAAAAAAAAAAAAAGCGTCGTTCACTTCGTTCGTGTTGTGTATATCACACGTATATTATATGTACGTTTATAATATCCATTTAAATACATTTATACACATATAATGTTATACGGACACGTGAATAATAGTAATAATAATAATAATAATAATAGTACTATGTATGTATAACCCCTTTGAACTGAGCCTATTGTCGTCTTTGGCAGTTTTTTCTCTCTCTCTCTTCTTACCACGACGACCGGAGGACGACTCGCAGACACCTTTTACCCAGTCCCGACACCGACCATTTCACTCACATATATAACAAATAATACGTATATGTAAGCATACACACGCACTGCACACGATGACGACTATATATATATATAATAATATATCAGCCCGTTCGAAAACGATATAATGTCTATTCATCCGATTTAACCAGCTTTGTATTGCCATTAATACATATATATATATATGTTTTATACCGCGGTATATACGGTATATGCGGACGTTTTATTTTTTCAATCTTCGTCTTAATTTCATCAATATTGTTCGGCGTCCTTTGTGTGGAATCCTTCGCGTCCGTTTTGTGCGCTTAATTGTTTATTTTTTTTCATCGTCCGTTCTAATTCTCGCCGAAGACGACGACGACGACCATTCTCCTCTTTCTCTCTCTCTCTTTCACTATATATAATATCACATTGTTGTTCGATCGGGATTCGGATGATTTTTTTTTTTTTTTTCTTAATACAAATCATATATATATATATATAGGTACGTCCGACAACGGTTGTAATATCCGTTTATACGACGAAGATGATGATAATGATGATGATGATGATGATGATGATGATGATTATAACCCGTAGTAATGAAATAACAGTACAGCCGTCCGGTATCGATATTATATTATATTATTATATATACCCGTGCGTTTCTTTTTTTCAGTTTTCGATGCTATCGCATTGTGTGTAAACGCCGGAGACTTCAACGCCCGACCGCGCCAGACCGGTGCCTGGCGTCTAATCGTTATTATTTTTACCACCAAAACCGTACGCGGAACACGCGCGTTCGATTTTCCGTCGGACCGCAATCCGGTCAAATGATTTTTTTTTTTTTTTTTTCTTATCTGTTTTCATTGCTCAATATAATGCGCTACAAAGCTCGTCGGTAGGTTTTCTTCCGATTATTCGAATTTGATGATGACTGGGTACATTGGACTACTTTATATTATTATTACACTTTTCGGCCCTATAACCGATTCGATCGTGTCCAAATCGCGCAAATCGTACAAGAAAGCATATTTTCTCCACAATGATCTTATCGGTAAAATCGGTATTCTGACGCTAGACAATATATAATGTGGTACTAGCTGAATAACTTTTTACAACAACATGTTTTACAATGTCACTTAAACTTGACGATTTTTTTTTTTCATAAATAAATACATACTTAAAAAACGATAATAGTAACTTTTAACTTAAATAATTTTGTTAAATTCGTCGTTGTAGTTACTTGAGAAATTATACATTTAATAATCAACCATTTTTACTATATTTCAAATAGTTACTAGGTAAACAGAAACCGGGAAATCTAACACTCAAAAAGTGTGTTTTTCCTAAAGTCTGTCCTTAAATTTGTTAGTTTTAGATATATATATACATACGTATAGTAGGTTAACCAAATTGTTTTAAAACTGTTTATGGAATAATAATTATGGTTTATTGTTTTATTAACTAAAATGTACTTATAGAAACTGCCTAGTACGCACGCAAAATGAGCTTTCCTAACTTTTTTTTTTTTTGAGTTTTTTGGATATAATATTACAACAATAAGTAGTTATTTCAATGCACACAAATAATAGAATATAATGATAATAATAAATAAATCAAATAACAACGAAAATTGATAGGTAAATATATTATAATAAATAAAAATAAACAATTAAAAAAAAAAGGCAGCATTAATATCTAATAAGTGAGTTCAATGTATAAAAAAACATGAGAAGAACGGGAATGGAGAAGAATTGGAATATATGAAAAAAAATAATATAAATGTAAAAACGACAATTTTCTATGATAGGAAAGAGAAGGACAAAAATTACGGTATAATGAAGGTTACAGGTGAACACTTCAGCTTGAAAAGTTCATACTGCAATTATACAACATAATTAATTTAAGAGAACTGAGAAGATTAGTAATAAGTTACTTTTTTAAACAAATTTGAACTTAAACTATTTTTGAAATGTAAACTCATACTAAGTAAATAACGTAATCTAAAGTTACTTTTTACAACGATGCAATGTAGTATCGTAAATTTAACGAGTTATTTTTTTTTATAACGTTAAGTTACTTACGAAAAGTTATTTTATACAATGTTTTTTTTTATATATATTTTCATTATATTTTAAAAATTGTTTTTGTACAAATTGTTATTCTAATGTGTTATGATTTCTCAAAAATATTTCATGTTATACCTACGTACTAAAATTAAAAAAAAAAAAAATTATATCAAAATTCAATAAATATTTATTCTAATAAAATTGATAATTGAAAATTAATATTAACTTTTAATTAATAATATACTTATTTTAAATGAAATTAAACTCAACTCGAATACTCTTTTTACCCATATTAAAAAGTCACTTTTAACATTATTTATTTTTAATCAACTAAACTTAACCTAGTGTTTTTACGGTATTTTTCATTTGTGAATATTATACAATATTGATGTACGTACTAGTATTTAAATATTTATACTAAATATTATTTTATTATATCTAATGATTGAGTGGGTATTTGCTTGCAATAGCTTCCAATTTTACACTGCAGTCCATATTATAATAGCATATTTACTATTTACTGAAACGTCCTTCATTAATAATAATTACTAGAAACCAATTAGTTAGATTAGTTAGTATTCTAATTTTTTTCTTTCAGATTTAATAACTTATGGCTGTCTTCGTGATGAAGATGTAATCAAACCGGATTTTTTTAATTTTTAGTTTACTCGATAAATAGAAGTATAAACCATAATGAGCATATGTACCCGTGTAATTAGATTAATCAAAAAGATATCTTTTTTTTCAGGAGGTAATATAAAACTAATCGAAAACGAGTTGATTGATAACTGGTTTCCTGATTAAAAAAAAATAATACCGCGAAGACACTAAACACATTTAAGTGCTACCGCAGTAAAAGTGACTTCATAAAATTCAATAAGACATTATCAATATTATTATTATGCCTAAACCTATAATAACACGTACGATTAACAATCATTTTTTAAAATGATTATTAAATTATATTTTTGGATACTGTTTGGGACTTAATGATGAAGTTTACTTTTCTATTTCATTCCGGTTCAATAAATAATAATTGATTTCAATATAATTCACCCCCCCCCCCCCCAATAATACCTGAAACTCGATGAATTTATTAGTTTACTTTATTTTCAGAAGTATTTAATAGTATAATCTCCATAAACTCGTCATCACAACAATAACTTTCTACAGTAGGTACATAAATTATTATAGCTTATTTATACATTGATTTCTTGAGAGGATTCTATACACCCATTTTAGCGGTATTAAAATACGTTCGTGCTCAACTACAACTTATCTCTTAATAATCCCAGAGACAAAATGTATACAAAATATAAAAGATAAGAATATTTACTATGTCATATCGTAGAGTTTTATTAATTAAAAATTTTTTTCGTGTTTTATTTTCATTTTAAAATTTCACGATTTTCAATCATGGATTTTAGGTGTTCAAATTAACCTATTGGAAAAAAACTCCACGTTTGAACACAGTAAATATTTTCATCTTCATATTTTATTTACATTTTGACATTGCAATTACACAGAGAGAAGTATAGATATAGAGCGTGAACTTTATTTTTAACAAATATCGTGATAACACAGAAATAAAAATATGGTACAGACAAATGGCTATTTTTAAATTACTTTTGAAATATAATTTCTTTCTTAAAATTTCATGAAAATTACCTACACAAAACCCCTAAAAAATGACGTGTATAGTGTCTCTTTTTATATTTTTCATAATGTACCGAATACCTATTGTAGTTATAGGCATAAACTTAAACAGAGAGCTACATCAAAATAATATACTCTGACGAAATGCTTATATATCTGTGAACAATTATTTTTCATTTGGTAAAAAAAATTAAAATATAGCAAAAAGTATAATATGCTCAAAAATTTAAAGAATTAAAATCAGTTTTGTTCTACTCTTAATTTAATAATTTAATAAGTTCATTTTTCGTTTATAGTTCTGTTTCTGTATTATAAAACAAAATGATTCGTTATATTTTCCAAGTGGAAAATATTCAGTTATAATGGTAATTTTTTGGATAAAAAACAATATTACAACAATATTGAAGTAAGGCAAAGATAAAATATATTTACAACTGATACACAAATTAAAAAATAAAATAAAAAATAGCAACCTATTGTGGACAACTAAGTACACATAAAGATAAATTTAAATTAATTTAGAAATTTATATCTACTTCAGAATTTTTAGATATCAATCTAATATCCTGTATGTAAAATTAAAAATTTTAAATTTACCAAAGTTACATCCGATCACTTGAGTAATAATATGGATATAATTATTTACCATTTGAAAATTGTATAACGTCACCATAATGTATTATATTATTTCAATATTATCTAAAAACGATGATAACTTTATTTATTATTTTTCCATTTATAAAAATATTCCGTTACAAAAGAAAGTTTTCCTACATGCATAAGATAACTATTGGAAAAATAAAAATGCTACTCTTGAAAATAAGTACCATTAAGAGCGAATTTGTTATAAAAAAAAAATACTCTTAACCTGCTCAAAATCTCTACGCTACTTCTACTCAAAAAGTCATTTCCAACAAAAATTAAAAATTAAAAATTCAGACAAGAACTTCGGTTCTCGTACAGAGTAATCTAGATTTTAATGCAATGATAAATCATTGCATTCGATAAATACAATTTTGAGTGCTAAATGGTGTAATTTTATTTTATTTTGGAAAAATTAAAAACAACCTCTTTAAAAAACAAAGTATAGAATATATTTTCCACCAAAAAACCTTATTTTTATGTAATTTAGATTTAATATATGTACTAACTATCATACCGGACTTCGCACGGAATTTCAATTTATATTTCTCTTTAATTGCATTCTGCAAAATTGTATTAGTATTATATTTTTGGTGTTGAATAAAAATTTAAACCCACTTGCCCACTCTCCCTTTGAAAAAAAAATAGATAGTTACACCATACAAATATGTACAAACTGTATAAATTTGAGTATATCAAAAGTATATGTAGTCATACATCGTATAGAAGGTAAATTTTCTTTAATTTCGTGGAAACTACTGGAAAAATCAATAAAAGTTATGTTCAAATTACTGTAATGATATATACACACACGCACATCAACTAGAACATACAACTAGAAAAAGTTTGCTATATAAACTCCAAAACTCCTACTCGAGTCTATCTGATTGAAAAATTATTCACAACGAAATAAAAAAAAAACCTAATTGTATAATTAATAGCTTATAATAGTTTATAATAGCTATAACGTTCCGCTCGGAATCGAAAATAGTTTTAAAACTAACAGATTCTTCGCTCCACTCAAAAACTAAAATAATAAAACTACTTATATATAATTTGTATGCTTTATAAGTTAATTATAACCAAATACAAAGATTAAAATCTCGCAAACCACTTTAGCCACACCAGAAGCAATCACTTAGATCTCAAACTTAGACATAAAAATTAAAACCCAAATGAATTAGCTACTATCAAATTATCAATCAATTATTATAAATGTGTTTATCAGTGTTTTAAATTTATTATTAATTATTATTATTTTTAACATAAATAGTTTTTCTTTATATTTTAATTACTTGTTATCAATGTAATTTTATTCTATGTAAAAAATAAAATAAATTTATTAATTAATAAATTTATTAAACAATATTATTATTATATACAGTATTAATTCTCCTGTGATATACTCGTATATTTATATATTTTATTGATTTCTGCGTTACCCTTCTCTAAATTCTTAAAGTCTTGTTTATCACACTATTTTATCATCATTGGGTGTGAAAGAGAGAAAGGACGTTGTTGGGTAAAATATGTCTCCACTAAATTATATGACATATTTTATGGTTTTTATTCTAACCACTATACCTTCGATGAAATGACTTGCCTCTTAATTATTATGTTATATTTAAAATAATAAGTACCACTATTACTTACTAACATTAGAAAGCTTTACGATCGTATTACTCATTTAATTTTTCGGTATCCTTACTTAAAATCGAATTTTTCTACGTCCAAAGAATGAATAACATAATTTTTTAATTCAAAAATCCAATTTATTCATATTTAAAACCCATTATGTATAAAATAATATTAATGTGACAATATATGCACTACATACATGTACTTCTAGAGACTGCTTCAGTGAACGCACATACGAGATGTGGCCGTTGTTTAAAACCTTAATGTTTTTTACCCTTATGGCCGTGAGAAATCTCCCAATAATAGTAATAATAATAATAATAATATACTTGACCTTTTCCTTAGTCCGTCGGTTCCAGTATACTTTCAATGCGATTAGACAGTCGTTACTGCAACGATTCGAAAGATCATTTGTTGCGACCGCTATTACAATATACAAGCAGTGTATTACACACCTAATGACTGTTAAATGCTACCGTTGTGGTAATCATATTATGTACTTCCTCAAATTGATAATAACCCGTTAATATGTTGCCGGATATTAACTCGACAACACGTTATATTTTTACACATATTATTATAACAAGATAATTTACAGAATGTTCCGAAAATACGTCATAAGAGCGGGAGCAAAATTTCAGATCCATTCTTACCAACAATTTTAAAAATTTCAAGGTATTTTTAGTGACTTTCCTCTTCGGTCCTCAGCATCCACTATGTCCATATATATATATATATACATGTAGAATAATCTATTATTACTCATTGCATAATTATTTCATAAGTAAATAACGATTTTTAATTCAGTTTGTATATTTTCGATTCTGAGCGAAGTATCAATAAACAATAATGTTGTTTTATTTTTTTTTTGTTTTTTTGTTGATTTTCTGTAAAAAATAGTTCAACCAAAAGGAATCGAGTTGGAGTTTTTGAGTGTGTATGTTAATGGTAGAAAATCGGCTCTAGATGGTACTATTGAGGGGAAATTTTTTGAGCTAATTTCCCTAAGCTTTAAGAAAAACTAACTTTTATATGATGTATAACAATGTGTATGCCAGAATGCATTTTTTTCAAAATGCAAGGAAAATAACAAAATACTTATACGATATGTAGTATGTACATATACTTATACAGTGTAATGACCTATACATACATACATACATACATACATGTATGTATGTATGTATGTATGAAGGTAAAAACAATTGAAAGAAAATCGAATATTGACATCCCGAAATATTACCATCTTATTACACACAGATATTACCTCGTATATACGTAGGTTAATCACAAGAAACATTTTACTTATTTTTACTTCTTGAAAATAATAATAAATAACTATTATATGCCTACATGTATATTTACCATGGTTAATATATTATATAACTAAATTAAATTTAAAACTTTTTTTTATATATCATTATTCTTAATGTATTCTAATATCAATATGTGTTGATGTAAGCGTCTATATATACTAAATAAATAAATAATATTTTATTATATGGTTACATCATTCTCAAATTCTTGAATTTTTTTACAATTTTATTTGTGTAAACTGCCCTGAAATCGACTGAAATAGTTTCATAAAAATAGGTACTAGCACTGGATCATTTATAAATAACTTAAAATATATTTATGTTTATGTTCTATTATAAGATTTTTATTTTTATTGACATTTTTTTAAAATTACCGGCACAAATGCCTTGAAAACAACGTGTGTTACATCTTCTTAATAAAGCATGGTTTTTCGTGTACCTATAATCTATATCATACTATAATAGGAAAATATAATTTTCAATATTCTTGGTGAGTCACCATTCATCTGTCTATTTCGATCCATGCAGGTTATGTATTATACAGTCATTTTAAGGATTTATCAGGCTGCAATTTACACACACCAGTGTAAATGTTACGCACATACGTTTTCATATAAGGTGGTAGACACAAGAATCCACCTCAACTGATCTTGATAACAGCAATCTCCTTTATATAAAATACTAGACAATCTTGGAATTCGCGTTTCTCCTCGATAATATGGCCAGAATTATATATATAAAATAGATGAAAAAAAATGTAAATATAGATATAGATGAAATCAGCTTTAGTGACCTTTAATAACGTTTTTTTCGAAACCACTAACTTCGTATTTGTTTGGTCGAGTGTAAAAACATCACACGATCACTCTTTTGATTCTGTATTCAATTTCTACGATATTTTCTCGTGAATTCATAGATTTCCATTTGGGGATAATAGTTATATAAAAACGATAAATCCGACTAACTGATTCACACAACAATATTTCATTGTAATTGTATTTAAAATAGTCGGACTTCCGTGATATATTTCAAAATTTGAATTGAATTTATATTGATATATAGTGACGATGTGTAAAATACGTTACATTTAGGTGAGAACCAAAAGAAGAGATGTTCGAGTTCTTATAAAAATCTGAAAATAGTAAGTTTGATAAATTTTTGGATCACATATTTTGTCAACCTGTTGATCATAAACTTATCTCCGACTATTAAGAATCCTGATAAAATACATAACTACGAATACGAATTGCACTCAAAAAAAGTTATACTTAAAAGGTGTTACATTCAAAATAAATTATATATCCAAGTTTTTCCATATAAAATATGTTGCATTGATAAGTAGTCTCACACAAAAATTGTTGCACTGACACGTTGCCTCCTTTAAATGTAGTTACTTTACAATGAGTTTCACCCAATATGTATTGCGCTCAAGCTAGTTCAAATAACAATATTAGTTTCCACCCGCAAACCACTTTCTAGACTTATTTTACTTTATTTTTTTCATTAATCACTTTCTAAGTGACTGATTCGTTTGCAAAATTTAATTCCCTTTATATGATTTGAAAATAATTGTATGCCATAATCTGTTATATCGTCGAGCACATAGCAGTAGAAAATGTTTCGAGTTTTTCTCATATGTGCCCACACTGCTAGTAATAACTTTCTGACCATATACTATAGAGTAGATAGATACCTATATTATAACATCCATAATGCTTGTTTAAAAATCATACAATTATTATTAATAAAAACGTGATGCGTATTATGGCAATACTGTACTAAATATAATATAACAAATAATGACAAGAACTCTGTGACCAAACACCTATCTAATAGCCTATTCCAGTAAATGCACGTTAAAAAAAGCCGGTCAGTAGGTTGTGGAAGCACTTCGCTCGTCGGGTGTCAGTATTGGTGGATGCACTTCGCTACTGGGTAGGGTACTTTTGGTGGATGTATTGAATTTGAAAGCAATGATAAATC
>JAIPRL010001666.1:0-19638 GCA_025469235.1 Pemphigus obesinymphae
GTACGTTTATAGCTAATTGATTTAAATTAATGGGAAAGAAAAACAAAACATTTTTTAGTTACTACATTGTATTAAATTTAAGTACAAATATTAAGAAATATGTTATTCTGATGAAATTATTCTACATTCAAAATTATATATTCAATTATTTTCATAAATGGCAATGCATTTTTGCAACTACAAAAAATGTATTTCTTTATCCACAATATAAATAAAAATTGAGTTAGATACATAGCTATATATAAAATAAACCCATAAACCGTTATTTTCTCGGTCAATTTTTCAATTTTCAATTTGAAATTAGATTTTTTCCACCATTAAAATTATATATATATATATATATAAGTATTTAGTATATGTACATATAACAAATGTAATATTAGGTAAAATTTATAGACTAAGGTATATAAATATATATATATATATATATATATATATATATAAAATATTATATTATTTTTTTATTTATGCCAATAATTATATCGTTCATACTATATTCATTAAGTTTTACTCCAACAAATTAATTTATTGAAAATTACATGAAATCATGTAAAAAAATAACACGAAAGAGCATCCTACAATTGTGTGTAGGTATTAGCAGCAGTTTTTTTTTTTATATCTGTTATCTGTATACACTTTTTTGTGTAGAAGGAGTTGAGCAGACATTTTTGAGTAATATCAAATTTATTCTTAATGGTACCATAAAAATTAACTTTAAAATTTTCCTACATAAGTTTAAAAATATTATATCACCGTTATTTCTGTCCGTCTGATAGTCTATCCAGTTTTTACGAGTACATAGTTACAAATTTATTGATTTGGTTACCAAAGGAATTAAAGTGGGGGGACGCAAAGGGACTCAATCCTCTTACCTCTAATGATGGTCAAAAAGTATCCCCTTTAACAATTTCTCCGTAAGATACTCCGTGATGCTAAAATTATAACCAAGTATTAATCAGTATAATTCAGATTTCCTTTATAATTAAATCTTATAATTTTTCCTTCTTTTTTTATCAAATATTTAAATATATTACTTTAGTTTTATCAAATGTATTTAATAAAAATCACAGACTAAGACAGAATCTTAGGCCGGTCTCACATGACTGGTGTACCTATTTGGCACCAGTCGTGTTACATTAAACTTAGGTACTTATTTTACTTTAAAATACATATCTATATACTAAGATAATAATAATATTATATATATGTATAATAATATATATATTTATGTATGTTAAATTTTTTTAAATTTCTGTTATTTAATGTTAAGAAAAAAATACATAATATTTAAGAAAATAAAATTGTTGCTTCTATTTAAGTATTTTATAATTGTTTTATTTTTAAATAGTTCTTTATTAAATAACATAAAGTTTAGTTTCATACATAGGAACACAGCGGGATTTTTTAAGCATGCTCACCAGGACCGTCCCGAAGAAAGATTTTTTGAGGGTGAAAATGTGAAAAAAATATTATAATACTTTTCTTCAAAATTTAAAATAAGCTTTTAAATTTAAATTAATCTAATTTTTTATCCATTTTAACGACTAAAATTAATAATTAATAGTTTGCCATTTTGAAATTCCGAAAAATACTTCATTGCTGCATAATTTTCCGACAAAATTCCAAAATATTTCATTCAGAACGTTACTTTAATGTGGAAAATAATTTAAAATATCATCCCTTCAGAGAAATTCTACAGAATCACCTACACACCTTCCATAAACATAGATATAATATTATACGTATATACACCATGTAGTCAGAAATGACTATACTTTTAGACATACAAATAGTTTGTTAGCTTATCACATTTTACTACTTATTTATATTACTGTAAATAAGCAAATTAAGAACATCCACCATGCGAGAGTGCTAAATTCTCGATTTTTATACGTATCTTTTTGTTAATTTAAAGTTAATAAATACTATAAATTATAATTTCAACTAGAAATTAAAAACCAAGTATTTAAACCAATTTATTTATATATTATAGAAACTTAAAACCAAGAAATTTAATATATATATATATATTGTAAATATTGATGTTAGGAATCATGGCAACGAATGATAATAATTACAGTCTAGCGTACGAAAGAGTGTAGAAATGACGACAATAACTGATATTGAAAGAACGGTCGATTTTTAAATCAACAATCTGTCTAGTAACGCTGAAGTCAGTGGTTATTGTCAACTGTCAAGAACAGCCACTTGACCCACACATACAGCGGTGAATCTACCCAGGATTAGGATGAAAAAAATAATCACGTACACACTTATTGTATTATCGTACACAACTCGAACGGTTATTTTATTTATAAATAAAACTATATATATATATATATATGAGTATAATATTATAATTTATGATTTTTTTAAAAGCGTATAAAATATATTATATAAGTACACGCAAAATTTATAAACGAGCAATATTATTTAGGCAATATACCTATTTAACATAATATTTCGCTACAGGCTTAGAATGGAAGGTTCTCATTGTGATATTTGGAATATGTTCGAGAGCGCGTTTTTAAGATTCTATCCATAATTTTTTTTTTATACAATATAGAAAATTAAATTTTTTTTGTATTTTTTTTTTTTTTTTTTTATATTAATGGAACTGCAAATCATATTTTTGAAGTCCGATTTTGAAAAATAAATTAAATGCAGAAAATCCTTTCGTTTCAAGTCAACAAATTTAGTAACTACGCGTTATTTACAACTGTATTCTTCGGTGCGTTCAACGCACGTGTCGCATTTGACGTAGCAACACCAGTAGAACGTGCACCGACATTGTTTGGTCTGGGTAAACTGGTGCGTGTTATACCCGCGTCCGCAGCACATCAGATCACAGCCATCCGTACCTATATGGAATTCCAACGAGATTAAATAAATTGAGGTAAGACACTATTACGGACGTTTCACCTATTCATAACACAGTTGCGGACGGCAGTGGCTATTGTAGCCACTGTATTCACGTTAAATGTGGAGATGGTAAAATTATGATGATCGAGTTAATCAATGGGGACAAACATTTTTATGTTGAAAATCAGGAAAAACTAGAGGGTGTTTAAGCCTTTATAACCCGCTTGGGTATATTCCACTAGACACTATAGTCGTGATCACGAAAAGTAATGACTGATTTCCACCCACCAAACGGCTAAACATCGTTAAGGGATAAATGTAACTTAGAACAATAAGTTTACCCTTTTGTCACAGATTTTATAGATAGTAAGTACCACTGACCACGATCGAGGTAAGGAGCGATTCATTTACAACTCCAGCTGTCAGTTATCATGATCGCGACTACAATAGTCTGTTTGTCTCCTTCCAATGCTACATCTCGTATTCATCAAAGATCTTCTCAATAATTACAAATTACTAAAACAGTGAAATATAATGTAAGACTCGTAAACATCCATCACTACATAATGCACTAACGCCTGAAATATATCTAACAGGTCCTCAAGGACCGTCCTTTTCAAGTAATACACCTAAACCTACAGAAGACAGTACCAGAATAGTTAGCCAAAATTATTTACCCAAAAACCATTATGATTTTGAACAATTTTTATGTACAAAATATTCTGAATTTAAAGCTTTATATAGTTAATTTTAAGTTTAATATACTGAAAATGTATAGACTTTTTTATATTTCTCTATATTTCACATGTTTTTTGAAATTTTTAATAGTTTTATAAAGCATATAAAATTTACCATTTTTGTTATAATTATTGAAAACTATGTGTATAATTTTATAAATTAAATGTTCTTACGAAATTTTTACTCCATTTACCATTTTTTTAATCTTCAACTTTGTCATAAATCATAATACACTGGCCAACATTCAACCCATGCTATAGCAGTCACATCCTAGTGTACTCCTACTCTGATATTAAAATTTCAAGTTTCTTCACATAAACAATTCACTCTTTTACTCGCCACTTCATGCATTAATACCTTAATTACATTCACATACCTCTCTGATATAATTCTTCCTTAATTAATGGCCACTTAAAAATCTCTTCAGGATCTTTGTCATTTACCTTCTCAATAATAAATACCACTCACAACTTTCTATTATTTTTTTTTGTATTTTTACTATCTGTCTTATACAAAATATTGGCTTTACTTATATCAAGTATCCATTTATATAAATGTGGTGAAATTATATTATCTATCATTCGAAATCGTGTCATAAAAATGGGTTTTTTTCAGGACCATCCGCAATCGTGTGTAACCAAAATAATTGACATTACGTTAAGTTTGCACTTGTTGGAGATACTCACCTATGGATGTCCGGTTACAAGACCGACCGTACGTACCAAGCGATCCGGTACCAAAATCCCGGTCGCAGTAATTAGGTGATTGTTCCAGGTAAACGAGTTCAGTTATTTTCGGCTCTTCTGCCACGGTCGATCTGGCCAACCTAAGTTTCAGCCTTAGCCGTTTAGATGACCGCTTGCCTGATGTTCTTTGATTGCCACCCCCGGTCACAGTCGTAGTTGCCACACTGCGTGCCTTCCAGTACTTTCGCATCAGTGCCTTGCCAACCTCCCGAAAGTGTGGTAAACTGTGCCAACAAGTCTTCATTGTACAACTCCCGGATACTCCATGACATTTACAGTCAGTGTTTAACAGCATCTTAACAATCTGCAAACGAGGAACTTAGTTTTAAAACATGACTATTTTTTATCTTATAATAGTATAAAAAATTATAACAAGTAGTAGAGATTCTGTATTTTTTTATAAAAAAAAATGTAAATTCAATTTTATATAATCCCTAATAGAATGGAACCATTGAACCCTTTTATATTTTGAGCTAACGATTACTCGCTCTAGAGCCAATATCGTATATTTTAGTGAGAGTATTACCCGTATGTATTAAACTATTATACACCTAGTATTCAGCTAAAATATTTGTGTTGGCTTAAATTTTAGATTATGAGTCGAGCGAATAAGCTATAGGTTTTGTAAAGATATAAAGATATATCTTTTTATATGTATACACTTTCAGGTAAAAGAAATTGAGTAAGAGTTTTTGGGTAAAGAGGTTATTTTATAGCAAATTCATTTTAGTTGAAGAAAGAAAAAATATCACGGTTGCTTATTTTAGATTTTGAGCGAAGTGAGAAATCTATTGGTTTTACAATGATGTTTATTCTTTTTTCTCTGTGAGTAACTTTTTGACGAGAAAGAGTTGAGTTTTAGAGTAAAGATCTATTTTTGATAGAAAATTGATTCTGCAGGTTGGTACTCTGAAGAGATCATTTTTCATTAATTTCCTCAAATGTAAAGAAAGACATATTTTATAACGGAAATATTTTATAAAGAAAAAATAGGAGAAATATGAAAATAACAAATTAAATTGTCATGGTTACCTATATATATATTTTTTTTTTTTAATTATTACACAAACGCTGTAATAAAAATCGTTTTATTAAATGCAATGATTTATCATTCCTTACAAATTTAATATATCCACTAGGTACCAATATCCTAACCGACAAACGAAATGCTTTCACCCCTATACTGGCTTACTGACACTCGACGAGTGGAAGTGCATTTACCTACATATATTTTTAAATTATATTAAATATCATTATACCGAACTTCGCTCAGAACAATTATTAGAATAAAATGATTTATCTTTGCTTTTAAATCTAAAATAATAGGTATATTCTATAATTTTATATTATAAAACGATTAAATGGTACATAGTTAATTTTATTGATTCAGATAGAAGAAGAAAAGCCTTTTAGATCATTTTAGATAATTTTAGTTGGTACTTTTAAGGGGTTATTTTTTGATTATTCAGTAGTTTTCTTAACCGTAAAAACGAATTACATTTTATAAGAGAAATATTTTATAAATACAGGGGAATTAGTAAAATATCAAATAAAGTTGCTATGGTTATCTATATTTTATTTTTATATTTACTTCGCTCAGAACCATCTTTCGGATGCGATAATTTATCTTTGCTTTTAAATTTTAAATAATATCCTGTCCAAGAACCGAACGGTCGACGGACCAACTTTCATTATCTGTATCTGGACGAGGTTTTTTCAATAAGTTTTGTATATTTACACTTTTGTGTATTTACAAAAACCTCTAAATCATTTTCCATAAAAAAATCGTATCTATACTCCACTATGCTATATGCACTTAAATCTACAAACAAGTAAGTAATCTCGAAATTTCAAAATTTAATTTTTTGTATATACCTGTTTCAAACAATATTGGTTCTTCTTTGTTTCTTTTATGGTATTTATAATTTGTATATTATGTAGTTTTTCTAGGTTATCTAGATTATAATGAAACCTCTGTCAGCATATTTCATTATATGTTCATTGTACAATAATATATCCCGTTACTATAAAGTACTTGGAAATAAAATATTCTTATTCTCGGTTTTTAATTAAAATGCTTTTTTTAAATTATGCATTTATAAATGAATACCTTGCCATCTTATTTCTTCTTGCAAATTAAAAATAAAATCCCCTTTTATCAAATTGTACGCTATTTGTATGACTTTCAGAATAATCTTCAAGTCAAACAACGTAACACCCCTTTGTCAAAAAAAAAAAAGAGATTAAGGAATTAAATTATATTTAGTTATGCCGATGTTTATTTATACTAGTATACCAGTAGATATATTATAATCAATGGTTATACATATATTATATTAACTATGAAGTTGTAAAATTAAAATTTATCTACCATAATTATGTTATATTATATTATGCACTGATATAATTTAATTTTCAATAATTTAATTTTAAATAATATGAAAAAATCATTAGATAATATAATCAAAAATGTAATATTTGTCAGAAATCAAACATTATTATCAATGTTAAAATAATGTATCAATGATAATTTATTATTTGTTAATAAAAATTAAACTCCTGATTGATTGACTGATCAATGTTCAAGTTTACTAATGATTCTAAAAAATGGAAATTATGAAAGTATTTATAATATTACTCTAACAACATAGAAATTAAATATTAAATATGAAATAATTTTATGGAATTCTTAATTTATTAGCGTTCCAAAACTATATTATTAGTTAAAAAAGATGAAATAGACACCTGCTATAGTTGTGCTGCTAACTTTAAAAGGGTCCAAAAAAAAAAAAATAAAAATATAAAAAAAATAAAAATAAAAAATGTATAAAAAATTGTTAAAAAGTAATCGTAGTTTTATTTCGTCTCGATCTATCTGATAAATTATGATACATTTTGAAAAGTACTAACGCGTCATGAAATTTCTAAATGAAAAATCGACTCATCTAAATTTAAATTATTAAGAAACTAAAATTAGTTGTACGTGAACATACCACATGAAGTAACTAAATTTATGATGTATTGTTTCTATTCATTTTTATAAAATTATTGTAAATTAAGTAATTAACTATTAAACATGGATGATTTTATGTTTTTTTTAGACATTTATAATGCAAAATCAAGACAAATTATGAAAAAAATATAAACCCTGTTTGTAACCACAAATTGGCTACATAAGTCATTAGATAATTTTGTTCTTTATAATTTATTTTTTATTTCATCTTAATATAATATTCTCAAGTTGATAAGCAAATTTTAACAAATATCATAATTTCACAACAATTAAAAATGGTATTGACACAAGACTGTTTTTAAATTACTTAAAAAAATTTTTAAATATTTTTGAATTGTTGGATTTTTATTTTTATTAAAATTTCCTTTACAAAATCCCTTTAAAATCGGGCGTGTAGCATTATCTTAATAATTACCACTACAGTCCAAGAAAATATTTTTCTTGCAAAACGGTTTTGTTAACAAATATCATTATTACACAATTATAAATAGTGGTAGGTACTGACACGGAACTATTTTTAAATGACTGTTAAAGTTTATGTAAATATTTTTACATAAAATTAATTGAAAATTACCTATACAAAACCCCTTAAAAATCGCATGCGTGGCGTCCTCTTAAGCCTTGGTTTCCTACAATCGTGCATCCATGAAAGCATGATGCGTGGTGCATCCCTGAGTAATAATGCTTACGTGATGCGTGATGAGAGTGTTTTGCTACACTGCATGATTTGATAACGTTGATAACTACTAACTAATAATAAATAAATAAATATATCGAATTATTTCAAGACCAAAATTTTCACTAGTTCTACAAAGTGGATGTTGTAGTGACAATGTATAATTAATTACATTTTGATGGAAGATAAAGCCGACGATAAACTTCTACTACTTGCACATTTATTTAGAGAGGAAAATTATGAAATGTACAGTGAACGGAATTTCAATTGAAATTTATCTCCAGACATTTTCTTTAGTGTTGTTATCTTTATGATTCTTGTCACTTCATTTATAAATTACTGGGCGATTTCGAACAATTTCAATAATATTTTCATCGTTTACGGTAGAGAATAATTTAGATAAAATTATTGAATTCAATTTTGTTGAGACTTGAATTTAATTTATAATAACTGATAAAGTACAAGTTTAATATTTATAATAACTATTATTATTGCCCGACCGGCAACCGTGACGTGATTCACGGGCATGAAAATTTCCGTGCGTGAATTATAAATAAACACACTCATTGATTTTCGGTAAGTCTGGTAAGTCCTGAGGAAGTGAATGGTAGACTTGTAGAGTGGAGGGAAGCTTTGGAAAGTAAAGGACTAAGGATTAGTAGGAGTAAAACAGAATATACACAGTATGATTTTGGTGAAAAGGAACACAGAGGGAATAGGGAAAGGCTAGAAATAAAGTTAAGTGGGATGTGGTGGGAGAAGTGGAGAGGTTCAAGTATTTAGGGTCCGTTATACAGAAAGATGGGGGTTTCGAAGAAGATATGAAACACAGGATTAAGTGTGGATGGACAAAGTGGAGAGAAGCGTCAGGTATTCTGTGTGATAAAAGAATCCCTATTAGGTTAAAAGGTAAATTTCATAAGGCAGTGGTGAGACCTGCAATGATGTATGGAACGGAATGTTGGGCAGTAGGTAGAAAGATAGAACAGAGAATAAGTGTAGTCGAGATGAGAATGTTAAGGTGGATGAGTGGAGTTACTAGAGAGAATAAAATAAGGAATGAGTATATCAGAGGTAGTATAGGGGTAGCTTCGATAGAAGACAAAATGAGAGAGAATAGATTAAGATGGTCCGGGCATGTATTAAGGAGGGAAGAGACTGAGGCAGTAAGATTAGTAAGAGAAATGCATGTTGTTGGTAAAAGGGGGAAGGGAAGACCGAAAAAGAGATGGGGGGATGTAATGGCGAATGATATGAGGAAGGTGGGAGTAAGTGAAGAAGATGCTGGAGATAGAGTTAAGTGGAAGTTTAGGACCAGGGTGGCCGACCCCAAATAGTTGGGAGAGAAGGCGAAGGAGAAGAAGAAGAAGAAGAAGAAGATGTTAGGTCTATGAAATATGATTGATACTTAATAACGTTCAATATAATTTACTTAGTTATTCCAATTATTTTCTATTTATTTGGTAGATATGCATTATTTTTTTATTTAATAGAAAGAAAAGTACAATTGAAAATTACAAATACTGAAATACCTACCTATATCCTTAAATTGATATTTATATTTTATACCTCTTCTATTATTATTAAAAAAAAAATTAACTTGATACAATAATTGAGGACATTGATTGTTGAATTGTATTTAAATTTAAACTTTAAAGTGAATATCAAATACAATATAAAATAAAATAATAAAATATATATTACATACCTAATATATTATTAGTTAGGAAATTGATAATTTACTATTGATAATTTATTTAGGTAATAATTACCTACCAACCTACCTATTTATTTTATTTTTATTAAATAAAGGTATCATAAAACTATAAAATAAATAACACTATACTTTAAATTAGGTAGATACCCATTAAAATAATACTTAAAAAAAAAAAAAAAAATGTAAATAAAAATCGCTTTTTCAAAAATTATATAAATTGTAGGTAAATACTACTTAGGTAGGTACATACTTATTAGTTATTAATAAATTGATTCAATAAATTACATTTAATATTCAATAAAAATATGAGATTACCTACATAGTAATTAATTAGGAAATGGGAATACGTACCTTGACTTAAAAAAAAAACCATCCAATTTAGGAGTTTGTTTCGTGCATTTTTCTTTTTTAGATTTTGATATTTTTCTAAACTGTGAACCACTTGGTTTTTTCCGTTTCACAACACCCGACATCACGTAAAAAAATAAGTATGATAAAAGTTAAAAAGCGTATCTAAAAGACGGACGATCGAGTTATTATTGAATACCTATTGATCTATATATCATTGATTTATAGTTCATTAGTTTATACCAATAATATTACTTTATATATTCGACAAACAGATAGGTACAACATTTATTTGGGAAGACGAGAAATATGAAATACACGGGTGCGGAGCACGGCATATTTATAAATAACTTGGTATTTACCATGGTAGGTACTTATCGGCGATCGGCCGCAGCCACTTCTCGTTTATTTCATGAACATTGAACACCATTGTCATACCAAACCACCATTATTAATATACATTTTATTTATTTTAAGATTTTGTATGTTCTTTACTAGAGAATGTGGGAAGCAGAATTTTTATATTTTGACCAAAACATTTTTACAAAGAGTATTCAATTTTTGGAAATGTACAAATTTTCAAAAACCTTTGCCATACGAGAACTAAATGACACATATTATATTATTATATAATACAAAATTCCAAATTTCCATGATCGGTGTGCCGTCCCCTGAAAATGCCCCCTTTGCCCCCCCCTTAATGCGCCCCTGCATAGAATATTTTCATATTGTAGCAACATTGCATAATAACATTGTGAAAACATTAACCATTTAATCCCAACATTGAATTAAAAAAAAAAAAATAACCAATACGATTTGTCGGACCATACCCTCTTCAGTAGCTGGTAGAGTACCTATATGGTATCACAACGGTTTCTCCCGGTGGTACATTTAAGAGTTAAATTGCTTGTCAGCAACAAATTCAAAGGTGGGCCCCGACCCATGTGGGTTTAATTTGGTTCAGTGTACTACGAGCCAGGGCCAGATTTATAGTTTGAGGACCCTGGGACCAGAGCTCCCCCCCCCCAAAAAAAAAAAACAAAAATCAATATGCAATATTATATTATAATGTGCAATATGTGACGTACCGCACGATAAACATCTACTTGCGATCCACCATATATATTTTACAAACTATATATAAAACTATTATTGCATAATACAAACACAAGTTAATATTAAATTGATTAACAATAAATCATTAAAATTTTTATAGAATAAAGTAGTACAATACCTATTAATTAAAAATATTACTTAACACTTGAAATCGCACGATTCTAATTTTTTAAATCTAACCGAACACGTTACGAATATCTTTTATGAAATCGATAAAAAAAATCATCAGATTTATGTACCTATATATTGATCTGTACTAGCTGAGTTAATTAAATGACCATGTAACATTGGCGATTCGTCTCATTTTTCTCAAAATTTTCATTTTTTAAATTGACCATAAACACTCAATAATTTGAGTATTCCCTCTTATAGACGGGTTTACAAAATTTTTTGAGTAATTTACAGTATCGTGGCGTTGTATCCATGCGTACCTACTTAAATTTTACTAAGCTGCCTATTCGTCAGACACTATATTTGTTCCGGGAAGCACTTCATTTTGTATAGTCGGAATAAGTGTGTCTCGATGGCATATTAATAAATTTCATATTTTATTGCCCGTTAATAAAATTTAACATTTACAAAATTATTATTATGGACTATAATTTTAATAAATTTAAGCTTTTATCCATATGCATTTTTCAATTTATGCTTTTTTCCGCTAGATTTATACTTGAGATTTTCTATAAATACATATATATATATAATAATAGGTATATATATATATGTATAAATATGCAGTGCCGGATCAAGGGGGGGGGCGAACCGGGGCACTTGCCCCCAGCGCCATTATGATGGGGCGCAAATTGTAAAAATATTTAAACTTTTCATTCCGCTTTTGGAAGTGGAGTCCCATTGATCACTTTTAATTTTTAATAGAAATTTTGGAATTTTGGTAGAAATTGACGAATGACCTTTTTTTTTTGTTTTTTTTTTGTTTACCTATTCAAATTTAAAAAGGGGCGCTACAATTATTTTTGCCCCGGGCAACAAATTCTCTAGATCCGGGGCACTGTATATATGTAATATTATAAATGGGTTTATAAAATTAACAAAATTGATTTGGTATATTTTTTTCCGAATATTCGATCCGACCGCGCAATTCGGGTGATGCATTTAAAAAGTATGATTTGGATTCAATTCCTTCGAATTTACGTCAAATAATCGAAAATCATATATGCGTAAAATATATATAGGTACGTCCTACATTTAATCGAATATTTTTCATTTTATTATGTAAAAATGGATTGGATATTTTGAAATTATTGTTCGTGTAGTTCCGGGCTTTCTTGAAACAACACCATCGCAGGTTAATGTTTTAATATTTAATACATATATTATATATAGCTATTATAACCGCTGTCAAACCTATATCACGGACGCACAATGTGTATTGTGTATACATCGTTTTAAGCGCTATAATAGTTTATTATTTTTTGTATACAATAATTGTTTTAACAATATAAATTAAATTGTGTTTTTGTACGCTCTTAAACGAAGTTCTCAACTACCCATATATACACCTTACATATTATATCTCAAAAAAAAGTAGGTACTTACATAATTAATTGTATTTCATTGGTAAATGTTATGTCTGCGTTTCACTATATACGTACCTTTGGGTGGTCCTTATTTTTGAACTTCATTGATGTCGTGTCATATGCTCGAAATTTTGTTTGGTATACTGACAAGATAATTTCGGTAAAATTTGAATTTGATAAGTCAACCCCTTCCCGTGCCTCAAACGGGTTAAAGTTTTATGATAAGGGGGATGAATTTTAAATTTTCACCTGTATTTTCTTAATAGGTACATTGTACCTATATTACCAAACAGCAGGGCCGTGGAGAAAAAATCGGGGCCCGGGGATAGTGATCCACTGGCCCTCCCTCCCTTTTTGCCCCATATTTTACATACGTGTTCGATATTCCCAATTAAAAATTAAAATATAATATTATTTAATATAGTAATAAAAAAAAAAAATTAAAACAGATCTTATAGTCCAAATTCTTACACCTCATAACTTTTAAGACGTCACCTTTATATTATAATATAGATATTATAGTACATTAGGTATACAAATCAAATATAGGTATACTTGAGAAATATAATAATATTATAAAGCACGCAATATTAGACGCTTGAAAATGGACTGAGTGACTGACAACACCTTTAATAATTTCTAAAGTCGAGACTGTCTGATTTTTTTTCGCCGAAAATACAGACCAACGACGGTGATATTACCATATACGTGCCGTAAAATACATAGTACCTATATAGTACATCCATGCAGGGCCGCCCCGAAGAAAGATTGATTTTTTTTTAGAGGGGAGAGGGGGTGAAAATGTAAAAAAAATAATATAATAATACTTCTCGATAAAACGTAAAATAAGAAGAAAAAAAAATGATAGGTTATCAACTTTTTTTTTCTCATTTTACCGACTAAAATCCTAATAATTTATAGTTTGCCGACTTAAAATTCCGAAAGATACTTCATTTCTGCATAATATAGTTTCCAGACGAAATTCCAAAACATTTCATTCAAAACGTGATAAGCAAAGAAAAAAAAAAGAAACCATTTGCCGGCTGAACTTAATTTTTCCGAAATTAAGGGAATGAGACATCATCTAACTTAGTTCGGTTCCCGTGAATCGAGGAAAAAACGAAAAATATTTTGACATATTGCATATCATTATAATATATTTATCATATATATATTATATATTATTAAAGGTTTGCCTGTTTCGGAAAATATAGGCACAACTCTTACTCAAAATATTCAACTTATTACTGGAATTATTAAAAAGCCATCACGGACACTGTCACGCGTTAACGTATATATAAATATTGGTACTTACACATATACCTATTATTTGAAACAACCATGCGAACGATACGTGTGTAGGATAACAGTCGTTTCTTGTTCAAAAATTCAAATAATACAATTTTTATAGGGCTTTACGGGATTATTTCGGATTTTTTCGAAAATCACATAAAAACATTTTTTTTTCTGGTTTTTCGGTTCATCGTGAAAATTTCGGGCCTGGGGCGAATCACTACCGCTCCACCCCCTACCACCACTCGTCGGGCCTGCAAAAATAGCAGTAATAATACCTGTACTTATTTCGTATTGATAATGATTAATAATTAAATCCAAATAGAATAAATTAAATCATAGGGTGTGCACTGTTACTAACTATATTTATAGTGATTTATGGATATACCTACATATTTTTATAGGACAGAACTTAATTTTTGATCTATGTATTGTTGTCCTAAATGAATGTACTATAAGTAGGTACATGTAAATGTATTTGTTTTTATCATCCTCGAATTTTAAACATTTTATTGACTTTTTTCAATTAAAAATTATAGATAGTATTAATACGATCAAATAAACCAATATGCCTATATTATCAATATTTTTATACTCGCTAAGACTTTATTTATAGGCATAAAATCAATGCTAGTACCCATATATATACCTATCTACTCACATTTGATCACGTTGTACCATTTAAAAATTTTTTTAAATTAATAAACATTATTTTTTTCTCATAAGTATTAGTTATTCGTGATACTTGGCAGGTATACGGTATATTTATATATATACCTACTTTTTTTTTTCACGTAAAACGAATATTAAATCTCAATACACGATGATGCCTAATACATTTTGACAATTTGGTAAAAAAAAAAAAAAGCTAAAACAAAGGTACCTAGGTACCTATATATATTATATTAAAATACATTTGAATAAGGGGCGTACTCAAGAGGATAGCCAAAGGGCTCAAGCCCCCTCCCAAATAATTGATATTATATATATATATATATTATGCCATACAGTATATAAGTAGGTAGGTACCTACGTAGATGTTTTTCAACATACTTAATGATTTTTTCAAGATAAAGACGTATAGGTAGGTAGTTTAAAAAAAAAAAAAAAAAACTTGAAAAATTGATTTTCATATCAATAATATTTCAAAAATGTTGTATTTATCACATTTAGTCTTTCTACAATTTTAATAATTGTTATATTAAATATATAAGTTTAATTTGCTTAGTGCCTATTAGGCAAAGGTGAGCTAGTTCAAAAATTAATTTTTTTAACTCGTCTATAGTTAATTAATTTGTTCGTTAACTAATTAACTTAACTAGTTTAAATTATCATTGGCTTAACTTGACTTTTAATCGTTAATCCTTATAATAATTTGCAATTAACACGTAAGAGACAAAATTATTTCTAGTCTGTATTCTTAATTGTAATACTCATTATAAATGTCCAATATAATATGTATATATACCTATACCTACTCATGTGAACATTGAACTGCAATATTTACGTATTTTTTATAACGATTCAGTAACTTGAATGGCAATAATACGATTTTGTCAAATCGAAATTTTTTCATTTCTTCGGAAATCAAAAATCAACTATTTTTTTATTTTAACAACAACTATTTATTGTTATTTATCCTTCAATGCCAGTGGTTTAGACAAGACATTGGAATCATAATTGTTTATTTTGAATAATTTATTATAGACTATAGTCATAGGTATATATAAAAATAATGCAACCAATAAAGATTGTTTTTTAAAAAAAAGGTCAATTGTGACGATTGACCTATCCTCCCCCCCCCACCCATAAAACTGCCACTAATGATAATTTTACTGAGATAAAATGTAGACGGTAAGAAATAGGCGAGCGTAGCGATCGGTTTTTTTTTTCAGTTATTTAGGCTGGTCAAAATTTTTGCCCCTCCCTTTCAAAAACTGAAATGACGCCACTATATTAAATCAAGCTATTCTAAATAAATATTATATTTTATAATACCTATAGAGAATTTCACACTATAAATAACATTTTTTCCTATGATTAGGTACTTTTTTGATATAATGTTAGACATACTGAATAACATTAATATTAATAGTTTTGTATAGTACCTACGCCAAAGCTCTACTCAGAATCATTTTTTTCGAATGCAATACATACACCGAAAGTATCCTATCCGATAAGAGAAGTGCTTCCACCACGTTTCCAAGTGAACATACTTTAATTCTTTTAAAAACTGTGTATGACCACAGAATTGCATTTTGATAAATTTTCATCATATTTATCATATAGATGATATAAATTGACATATATAATAAATAATAACAAATAAAATATAATAAAGCAAATATTTATTACACAATTAGTTTTCGACTTACTATAAAATAATTTCTAATAGTTAAGTACTTCTATAGTATTACAAAAAATGAAAAATGATATAAAAAAAAGGTAAACATGGTTTTCATGATTAAAAAAAAAAAAAAAAAAAAATAATTTATCATAAGTAGGTATATAACATCCTTTAAAAAGTGTACATTTTCATTGGAATTTCTAACGAAAACTACAAAATATAGAATCAATAATATAGGTATTATATCTCTTAAAATTTATTGTATAATACTACACGTTAACTTCAAAATACATAGATGTATAAAAAATAAATTTATAAATAAAAATACCTAATAGATATTTAATTAATATACAAACTTATTTTTGTATATCTAATACTTATTTTAAATAAATATAATAATGAGAATAATAGGTATAATTGTATAAGTGGTATAACACAACTATATAATAATTTCAAATTTAATATAACTTATCAAAATATATTATAATTATATATTCTACATTTAATACCAATATATACCAATATATAGGTACCACAATGTATATAAAACAGACTGGCATGTGACCTACATGTACATATGTGCATACTAATACCTAATGTGCATACTACATAGCATATACATTTTTTAATTTTTAAGTTATAATGGTCAACATTTATAAATTATAATTTCAATAAATAATAATAATTAAAATGTTTAATTGAGTAAGTACTCTTATTCAGTTATAACATGATTATTATGGATATACTATAGTAGGAAACTGATAAATGTAGAACAAAACACTTTAAAGTTAAAAAACACTTCTAAACATGTCAATATAAATCAATAAAATACATATTTTATATTATATACAATTTTTAGATATTTAACAAACATCATTTTTATACCGTAATTTAATACAAATTACATGATTACTAATTACTTATTGGTTAATTCATTAAAGCCAATGCCTATAATATAAGTGATGTCATGTTCATAATAGAGAATAAAATAATAAATACAAATATTACAATAAAAATAACAATATTAATAAATACTTAAATTGTATAAAATGTATATACTTATATAGTGTCCCTGGAAAATTTATTACCTATAGGACCATATAATATGGTCAGATTAAATGATATAGCTAATTTTTACTTAGAAATTTAAAAATACTGTAACTCGGTGTAACTTAATAAATTTGTAATAAAAATATGCCAAAAAATTAATTGGGAAATGGAATTTCAGCTTTTAGGTTTCTTGACGAGTTTAGACACTTATGTCCCCATATAGTTATAAGGGACATTGTTGATTTGGTCACTAGGAAGATTATTTGTTTTATATTATAAAATTATAATATTTTTGCTTTTGCTCGTCTGACGGTCTTGTTGACCAGTTTTCACTTTTCAGGTTGGGTGCCTATGAAGTGTTGAAAAAAATGTTGGGCGATGGACTTGTGTACTGGAGTGAAAATTTGCTCAAAGAAGTTTTATTATTGGATATTAGATATTAGACCAGGATAATGGTCACAGATTTTTCCTTGAGGTTTGGGGGAGAGTTGTCCAAAATTTTTGATGTACGGGAATGATGATTTGCGTTTTAAGCGAAGAGATTTTTGGTTGATTGATGAATTGATTCTTTGAGAGTGTTGAGGCCTGAAGAATTGCGTATTATAAGGTTAGATACAAATTTAGGGGAGTTTGAAATTATTCTGAGTTATTTTGGATCCTTTCGAGTGCTAACCAGTTTGAGGCGGATAGTGATGAAACCCAAGCTTGTCCTGCATAAGTTCCTACCAGTTTTATGTAGATTTGCTATATTTGGATTTTTGATTTTAATGGTATGAGACTGTGTCTATGATAGGATACACTATACCTCTCGTTTTTGTGCAGCTAGAAATTTTATTTTTATAAAATATGTAAAACATTATTACCTAATTTTATATATGTCTGCCTGTTTTTATAGTTTGTTGCCATGATTACTAATATCAATATTTATAAAGTTTATTAGTTCTGTTGATGCTTACAAAATGGGCTTTCTAAACTTATTATATTGCGCATGTACAAAATTAAAATGGGGAATAAATGTTAAATTTAATTAAAACTATTAAAAACATTAGACTACCATTAAGTTTCCAATGTATAAACTAGCTGAGACATTTAACCTAACTGTATGTAATGAATGTACGTATTCACTAAAATTACATTACAATACATTTTTTTTTTTATATAAACATGTACGAGGGCATACACACAAGAAACCAAACTATTTTTGTACAAAGTTATTTATTTAATTTTTCTATAAAAAAATATTTAATTTCCTTCAAAGTATTCTCCATTAGAGTTAATACACTTGTCCAATCTTCTATTCCACTGTTCGAAACATTTTGAAATTCCACCTTTGTGATGCCTAACAGCGCTTCCATCGTTTGTTTCTTTACTTAAGCAATGTCTGCAAAACGCTTTTCCCTTTTCATTTTCATTCCCTTTTCAGATCAAGTGATATGGGGCATAATGGTTATACCATTTTTAGTCAAAAATTGGTGCACAAAAAGGGCTGTGTAAACGAGGGCGTTGTCGTAGTAGAAAAACCAGTCCCCCGACTATCCACTTTTTGGAAATCACTCAAACACTTGAATTTTCCCCCATAGTATCATCATTGTATGCCACTTTTAATATTTCGAATTTCTGGGCTCATTTTCCCGAGCAGGAAGCAAAACTTCAAACGCATGCTGTTTATGAAAATCAGCCATCACAAAAACTACAGCACGCAAAACAACAGTCACAAAAAAACTTACACAAACAGAATGCAACTTTCTACAGTAACGACAGTTGACATATTGATTGGTGAAAAGTATATCTACATGTTCCTACCAGAAAAAACCCAGTACTACAAAAAATCCAACCTTTATAACATCAGTTCAGTTTCTTTTGGATACCCCTCGTACAATTCTTTAACACTTATCTACTAATAATTAATGTATTAATATAGTGTTATCAATATTAATAATATAATATAAGAAATATTCAATATTTCCTAACGTCTCCAATCATTATTTTTTTTACCAGTGACACATAATATATAAGTAGGGAACAAATTTATATGTATTTGTTAGAATAAGCTTTTTAAGCTTAGGAAACGACCGAGAGGACGGCCAAGACAGCGGTGGATTGATAGAGTTAAAGAAGACCTCAAGCTCCTAGAAATAAGGGATGGAGAGCAACTAGCTAAGGATAGGGAAGCATGGAGAGGCGTAGTGGAAGC